>DWRH01000043.1:0-38140 GCA_022318365.1 Anthoptus insignis
CCAGCTCAGACCTCATCAATATAATGGTGGTTTGACGCCGAATGAATCAGAACGATTGTTCTGGAAAAACTCTAAAGTCGTGGCCAGTTTTTATTGACCACTACAATCTCACCGGGAGGAAAGATTGAGTAAAATTATACGAGATTTGGACTTGCTATTTAATCCGCTTTTTCCTGAGCTGAACAACGTACACGTAGCCCTGTCAGGTTAAGCTATATACTATACACCTGTATATATTTTGAAATTCATACGCTCTCTGATACATCAGGGCGTTTATCTGATGATAGAGATTATTCAGGTCACACTTTAGGCGTGGCCTATTCGGTTCTGCTCACGGCATCGCGTGACGCCTGTTCCCGTTCATCACCAATTAATTCACTCAGAGTACCGTTACGCATTTCTAGCAAACGGTCTGCGTGAATAAAATAGTGATCATCATGGCTGATAGCCAAAATTGTTTTCCCCATCGATTTCAACCAGGGTAATAATTCCCGGTAAAAAAGTCGCCGGAAGTGTGGATCCTGATCAGCAGCCCATTCATCAAGTAATAAAATATCGCGCTCCTCTGCAATCGCCAGCAATAAAGCCAGACGTTTTGTCTGACCTTTCGACAGTTTCAGATTGTCAATGTGGTTATCCGTAAGCCTGATTTTCTCATGTATCTGTAACTTTTCGAGCCAGCGTTTCACTGACACAGGTTCCGCTGGTTTTCCCTCACGGTTTATGATGCGGTCAAAAAGGTGTAAGTCAGTAAAAACCGCCGAAAACAGAGAACGATACTCTTCAAGGTGTCTTTCCTCGATCACCCTGCCATCCAGGACTATCTTTCCTGATATCGGGGTATACAGTCCACTGAGTAGCATGGCCAGTGTCGATTTTCCACTGCCATTCCCTCCAATCAGGAAAATCAGTTCACCCTTTTTGATCGTCAGGTTAATCGGTCCTACCGTGAAACCCTGATCCGCATAATGGAAAGTGACGTCGCGTAATTCCAGGGTATGCCAGTCTGAGCTTGCTATGCTCATTCGGAAACCAGGTTGCCATGCAGAAAGCGCTAATGCATTGATTTTCCCGAATGCCACCTGCGCAGCCAGCAAAGTGGGCAAAGCACCTACAGCAGAGATTAATGGTGTGCGCAGGAAAAGTAACGTCAGTGAAAATGTCGCGGCTATTGCCGTATCAGCCCACGCCAGACCGTTGGCCATAAAGAACACCACACCAATGGCGCCTAACATCATAATATTCGACCAGTTCAGTGCGCTGAGATGATAAGTATCGGCACGAATAATATGCCGCCGATACGTTTTTGCATCTTCCTCATAGACCTCGTGATACACACTACTGGCCCTCTGACGGTTAAGCGAGAGTTCTTTTTTCCCCTCAATCACTGTCTGGTAATCGGCATACAACCGATCTTCAGCATCACGTAGTGCATCCATATGCCGGTAAACACGCGAAATCAGTAACCATCCACCACATAATGTCACGATAATCCATCCGGCAGTGACCAGCAGCATAAGCGGTGATAACCAGAAAAGATAAGCCACAGAGCCCAGTGTCAGGATCACCCCCTGTATTAACTCAGGCAGTCTGACAAAAGCCAGAGTAATGGCCCGCACATCACTGCTGAGAGCTGCCATCAATGATGCGCCCCCTACTTTTTCAAGATGTGCTACCGGGGTATCGAGGATCCGTTTGATCAAATCACCTCGCAGACGATACACAAAGTCGTGCCCTAATCGGGTTAGTGCCAGTTGCGAAACAAATGTCACAGCCATCAAAATCGCGAGAAACAACAGAAAAAGTGGCAATACCGCATGAGAATGATTAGCACTGACAATAAACTGGCGATTAATAAAAGCAATCAGGCCGATGCCTAATCCGGCACTGATGAGACTGAGTACCACCACCAGAGCAAAAGACCAGCGATACTGATGACAGACAACCCGCAATAATGGCATAACAACGTCTCACAGTGGAGGATTACAGCTGAAAAAAGCACAGCACAACATCCGCAACAGTAACATAATGGTCACTCCACTGCCTCAGCGTCTTGCCTGCCTGAAGGTAAGATTATAACGAAAAGCACCGGTAAGTGGATGACTACCCGTTTTGAGTGGTTGTACTCCATGAAAACGCAGCCGTGAGGGGCCACCCCATACCACCACATCGCCATGCTCCAGCAGCATACGCTGTACTGCATGCTGACGTTCAAAACCACCGAATAAAAATACCGCAGGTAAACCAAGTGAAATCGAGACAATAGGCTGACGTAAGTCCTGTTCGTCTTTATCCTGATGCAGTGACATTTTTGCCCCAGGCTGGTAACGGTTGATTAAACAGGCATCTGGTTTGAAATGGATAAAACCGGCCTCTCTGGCCAGGGATACTGCCAGTTCACGAAATAATTCCGGCATCGGTGGCCACAAGGCTTCAGTACGGCTATTACGCGGTATATAGCGGTAACCACTGCTGTCGCTCGTCCAGCCCAATTCACCACAATTGGTCATCGCCACCGACATGCGAAATCCCCCCGGGGTTATTCGGTGATAGAAAGGATGCTGGTCAGCTATCGTCATGATTTGCGCGAATAAGGCATCAGCATATTCCCGGGCAGAGCGGCGCAAAATCACAGCCCCCTCAGCCAGGGGCTCATGCCAGGGCGATTCATCACTAAATAAATCCAGCACGGGACCTCGCCTGGTTATTTTCTGAGAAAAGCGGCAAATTGGGGTGACATCCAGACAGAAAAACCATTATCCTGTTTAGAAATCAGATATACTGCCAGCCCCTCCCGCAATGCCAGGGCTCTGGCTTTTTCTTCGCCAAGTACCATTAATCCTGTATCCCAGCCATCAGCTT
The DNA here is from genome assembly GCA_022318365.1 of Anthoptus insignis. Taxonomy (NCBI): domain Eukaryota; kingdom Metazoa; phylum Arthropoda; class Insecta; order Lepidoptera; family Hesperiidae; genus Anthoptus; species Anthoptus insignis. The sequence continues at coordinate 2,863 of DWRH01000043.1, forward strand.
CCAGTGCGGTTGTTGCTATGACTGTCGCTGAAACTAATTTATGCTGAATAGGCTGGCCGGTCGCTGGATCAATAATATGCGATAAACGTTTGCCATCCAGTTCATAATAATTACGATAGCTGCCTGAAGTACTGATGCCATGTCCCTGGAGATCAACCATCGCTTCTACCGCATTCTCACGATCTGTTGGTTTTTGTATCGCTACACGCCAGGGCTGGCCTTGTGCATTATGACCACGGCTGAGCACAGCTCCCCCGACGGAAACCAGATAATGGGTAAATCCATACTGCTCCATCAGTCTGGCAAGGTGGTCGGTGGCAAAACCTTCTCCAAGGGTGGACAGGTCAACATAGAGTTGTGGTATTGATTTCTGCAATGTAGCACCGCTGACATCTTCAGCCAGATGCAGATATTGCAAACCAGTAATTGCCCGTGCAGCGTTGATTTGTGCCGTGTCCGGAGTTTTTACCGGTTGTTTATCAGGACCAAAGCCCCATAGATTCACCAGTGGACCGACAGTGACATCCATTGCCCCGGCAGTTTTCTTTCCTATACGTAAGGCAACAGAAATAATATCAGCCATATCGTCACTGATTGGATAACGTTGCAGTGTCGTATCACGATTAAAAAGTGAAAGCACAGAGTCACTTTTCCAGGTAGACAGCAGATGATCATCTGCATCAAGCTGCTGCTGAATAACATGTTGCAAAGCCTGACGATCAACTTCTTTGACCTCAGCGAGACTGACTCGCCAGTAGGTGCCCATCGTCTTTCCTTCCAGTACCAGTGGTGATGACGCGCTTCCTTCATCACAACCAACCAGTAATGTGAGCATAAGAATAACTATACCTGAGCTAAATAATTTCATATCTGCCTAACGCTGCCAGCCAAAGAAAAATAAAAACACCGCACGTTAGCAAAGATAAACCAGTGATTCAATGCGCAGGTGGTTCGCCGACTCACAGTCTGTTAAGCAAAGTGTGTGAGGTATCTTTGCACATTTAATAAAATCAGCCTCTACAGGCTTGTGATGGGTCATTGCTACCAAAAAAATGCGACACTGTGTGTCGCATTTTGATTCTGAACGCAGAAAGCATTTTATTTCAATTTCATCGCTGCTTTCATGGTATAGAACAGATCGGTTTGGTCAGTGAGACCGACAACATTTGCGGCATGCGGCCCGTAGGCGGCGATACGTAATTGAGTCCCCGTGTGCTCCTGAGACTCCTCTTCCGAATTACCGTAGCTGATCACCATCACCGCACCATCTTTAGTGGTTAATGCCTGAGTAAGGCCTGGTGCTTTGGTATCTGGTGCGACTATCTGGCTTGAGTGTGCATGGTCGGCAGTGACGATAACCAGAGTATTACCGTCCTTACGGGCAAACTCCAGTGCTTTCTGTACCGCTTCATCCAGATCAACCGTTTCTCCAATCTGTCCACAGGGATTAGCAGCATGGTCCTGCTTATCGATAGAGGCTCCTTCAACCTGCAGGAAGAAACCTTTATCATTACTTTTCAGCAAATCAATCGCTTTTTCAGTCATCTGTGCCAGTGTTGGTACGCTGGCATCACGTTTAGGATTAACCGTACAGGTAACTGCTGGCTGATCGAGATTTCCGTGATAACTGGCTTTAGGCCCCAGCCAGCGTACCGGCATATTGCCATCTGAGAATATGCCAAGCAGCGGCTTTTGCTGATTCGCTGAAGTGACCGTTGCCAGCCCTGTTGCGTTATCCACCCATTGATAACCCCGGGCTTCCGCCTGTTGGCGCAATGTTTTACCATTCCACTCCCCCGCCCTGGCGACTTCACTAAACGTTTTAGCGCCACCACCGAGCGTGACGTCTGCACGCGTATTAAGGAGCTGCTCAGTAATCGAACCTTTGCCACCATTTTCCAGAGCATTAATTGCACATTTCTCACTGGTGGCACCTGGTCCATAGCATTTACGGCCCGTCACGTGTGAAATCAGTGCAGCAGGTGTCGCATCCTGAATCTCTGCCGTCGAGACATTACCTGTTGCTTTACCAGCTTCTTTGGCTAGTTCAAGAATAGTGATATGATCTTTACCATTCACATCGACCCCTAAAGCACCGTTATAAGTTTTCACACCCGTTGCCCAGGCCGTCGCTGAGGCAGCTGAGTCTGTGACGTAGTCAGGTTTTTTGGTTTTTTTATCCAGAGAATAGTGTGTGTACTGCCCGGTGAGAGGTAAAGCATCTATACCCCGAAAAAAACCGCCTGCACCTTCAGCATAATTTCGGGCAGCGGTAATTTCTGAATCTCCCATCCCATCGCCGATTAACAGAATAACGTTTTTCGCCGTCTTATTATTCAAAGAGGCTCGAATGGCTTCTGTTTGATCCCCGGTCAGACGACGCGCGCCACCTGGCTGAGTCAAATCTCCCTGAGCGATGCGATTATCAAGTGGCATTTCTTGAGACTGCGAAGGGGTGCTGACTAGCAGCAGAGGTAGCAGACCTGCAATAATTACGCTCTGTTTCACTTTATCTTCTCCATGAATAAACTTATGATTTTCAATGAAAACATGGTGAGTATAAGAAGATGTAGTGACAGCAACATGACAGCAAAAGTTTGGCTATATTCCCGAGTGATAAATAAATTTTCAACCCACTGCGTTAAAAAATATCCCTGAAAAGTATCATATCAGACATTACTGACACCCGGTGAGACTGGCTATGAAGAGTATGGAGAAAACGGTGTGTAGACGTATTATGGGTACTGGCAAGTAGGTAAAGGCGTGCTGATGGGCAAGATGCTTAACAATGACTATTTTTCTAACATGCACCCCGGACTGACTTTTTTATCCCCGTATCAACAAAAAAAGGCAGAGCATAATGCTCTGCCTGATACATAAGCGCATACTTAGAACTGGTAGACCAGACCAAGTGCAACCACATCATCGGTATTAATACCGGTAGATTTAGTGAAGTTGCTATCGTCCATTAAGTTGATCTGATAATCAACATAGGTGGACATGTTTTTATTGAAGAAGTAAGTAGTACCGACATCAATGTATTTTTTCAGGTTCTGAGAGCCATAACCTTCGATGTCACTACCGCGTGAACTAACAAAGGCCAATGATGGACGCAGACCGAAGTCAAACTGATACTGAGCAACCAATTCCCAGTTATCCGCTTTATTTGCATAGCCATAGTCGGTACCAGTTACTGAACCGAAACGTGTAGCGTTGTAAGAACGGGTATACATTGCCGCAAGGTAGATGTTATTAGCATCATACTTCAGACCACCAGTATAGGCTGCGGCCTTGTCACCCTTACCATAGACCAGAGGACTATTTTGGTCAGTAGTACGGTCTGAGCTAAACATCGCTGCACCAAGACCAATGCCATAACCGAGATCATAAGTGGTAGAAAGACCCCAGCCATCGCCGTTCTGTCCGAGAACATCACGACCATTAGGTGACTCTTTAGAGTTACTGTTTTTGCCCTGGTACTGAACAGCGAAGTTCCAGCCATCAACCAGACCAAAGAAATTGTTGTTACGGTAAGTCGCTAAGCCATTACCACGCTGGAACATAAAATTGTCAGCGCCATAGGTATCACCACCGAACTCAGGCAGTACGTCGGTCCATGAGCCGATGTCATAAAGCACGCCATAGTTACGACCATAATCGATAGAACCAGCATCAGCAAATTTCAGACCAGCAAAACCAACGCGAGTATAGCTGTTCGCGGTTCCTTCAGATTCTGCATTGTTCAGTGCAGCCTGATATTCCCACTGACCATAACCAGTGAGTTCACTGTTAATCTGAGTTTCGCCTTTGAAGCCAAAACGAACGTAAGACTGATCACCATCAGAACCGTCATTGTCAGAGAAATAGTGCAATCCATCTACTTTTCCATACAGGTCCAGCTTGTTTCCATCTTTATTGTAGATTTCTGCTGCGCCAGCAGAACCAGCGACCAGCAGTGCTGGTACGAGCAGGGAAAGAACGCGAAGTTTCATTGTGTTACCCTCTTGTTATGTGCCTTTTGCCACTACCAGTTGATATCCATTATGTCATCAACTCAGTCATACTAATGCCATGTCAGTAATAATCCATAAAGAAAATGATACTAATTTTCCGAATGTGTTTCAATTAGTAAGCAAGCAACAATAGATATGAACAAAAAGACCGTAAAATTATCTATATGATTGATATATATCATATAAATAAATATTGAACTTTTTCATGACTATCAATTGTTAAAAAATTAGCGCACATAATGATAAATATTATTAAAATATTGCTCCTATTATTATTAGGCTTTCATCATTTTAGTTACTCTCTTATCTGGTATACAGATTACTTCGCCGAACATTTGTTCGGCTTTTTTATTTCCAACGTACTGAACTTAGCTTTCTGTCGTTCCATCATTTTGCTTCCTGCCTCGCGATCCAGTGTAATTTGCCCCATAACATACAAGTCCGCTACAGGATCACTACCTTATTACCCGACGACCCGCTATCATGCAGGTACCTTTACTATTTATTGCGGATTATCGGATCTGGCTATGTCACTACCCCGTTTCATGCTGACCCCGGCAAGAATAACGCGCTTTCTCATCCTGTTTATTCTGCTCTGGATTCTGGCGTGTCTTAGCCTATTTCAGACTACCCTCAACAGCGCACTAACCCATAAACAGCAAACCATCAGCAGCATGAGTTCTGCACTGCAGACACGCATTGAGACATACCGCGCAGCTTCTGCACAGCTTTATGATGTCGTGACAGGATCTGACAATGGCGCTGTTTCTGCGCAACCATTGCAAATGGTCATGCCCGGCATTTATCAGTTAGAAACCGAACAAAGCAAAACATCGTTGCTGATTTTTGGAGCTTTGTCTGATCCTTCGGTTTCCCACGCACGGGAAGTTTCTGCTTACCTGAACACATTATGGGCAGCAAAACACAACGTCTGGTCTATGTATCTGCTAAATGGTCAGGACAACAGTATGTTGATGGTCTCGACCCTGCCAATAGCCACACAGCAACTGACTACCGGCCGCGATAACCCGCTAACGACGTTACTGGATACGCGACGTACCGAAATGCTGCAGCAGGCCAATGCGCTCGACGAAAGAGAGAGTTTTTCTCAATTGCGTTACGATCGTTTGATTGATGACCACTATTTCACGTTACGCACCACATTCAATCAACCTGGCCATCTACCAACAGTAATCGCTTTCGATATTCCAGTTGGTGATATCATTCCTGAGAGGCTGACAGAATCTGTTCTTCAGCTAAAAGCAGCGCCTGACGGGAATAATCAGTTACGTGGCAATAGCCAACTGTCATTCGTTACCCCCGATATTGAAATCTCTTCTACTCTGGCGGGATTACCACTGCGGTTGGTTTACCATCTGCCGCTGTTTGAACTACTGGGTGAAGCGCTACATCAGATACTCTGGCCGCTACTGATCAATCTTATTACACTTCTGCTGGTGGTGTACTGGTTATTACTCCAGCGTAATATCGCCATCAGTAAAGTTGAAATAAAGCCTGATGAAGCAATATATGACTACGATTTTGCCCAGGAAATTGTATCCAGTCTCCCGGTAGGCCTTATTGTCTACGATTTTTCCACTGACACTGCCCGGCTAACTAATCATCAGGCAGACCCCTTACTCCCACATCTGAACCTGCGCAGTATTATTGATATCACTACCGCTCACGATGGTGGTATCCAGGTCACTATCAATCATCGCAATTACGAAGTGAGAGCCTTTACCAGTGTTATTGAACCTGAAAATGTAATTTTTATTATCTGCGACCGCGACCGTGAGGCCTTGATTAGCAGAACATTACAGGATGCAGAAAATGCCCTGGAACGTAGCCATCAGATTCGCCGGCAACTGTTTCGACACCTTGCCGAAGCACTGGACCAACCGGTGGCCGAAATTGTTCAGTTACTCGCTAACACAACGGATGAGCAACAACAAAAAGCAGAAGAAAAAGCCATTGCACTCCGTCAGCAAGTTGATGATTTTATTATGTTGTATCAACTCGAAGCGGGTGAGTACCTCGCTCAGCATGAACACTTCAACCTGCAACAATTGCTGGATACAATCACTGCGCTACTGGTCCCGGTACTGAACCGTAAAGGACTGGGCTTTTATGTCACTAATTTACTGCCACCAGAGACCCAGTACTATGCCAACAAGCTGGCCCTACAAAAAATACTGTCCACCCTGCTGCATTATGCAGTGGTCAGGACAGCCTGGGGGAAAATCACACTCTCGATTACACCTGTGAGTGATACAGCTCTGACCATCGACATCATTGACAGTAGTGACGGCCTGACTAAAGCAGAAGAAACAACTATTGATTTCCCTTTTGCTCATCTCCCTCCGGGAGATCGTTTTTCACAACCTTCGGCACTGGCTCTGTTTCTGTGTAAGCATCTCTGTCCATTACTTGATGGTGATCTCTCAATCCATAATCATCCCGGTATTGGTACTCACTATCAGCTGAATGTCAGCCTGCTCGCTGAACCACAATTGCCACAGGAGGAGAAACTTCTTGAGGGCGTGGTTGTCAGGCTGGAGATTGCCAGTGATATCATCCAACGCATCGTCATGCATCAATTACAGGCATTGGGAGCGACCATCATTCTGTCCAATCAGACGCATGAGCACGATTTTGATATTACCCTGACGGACAATTCAGCATCACGAGGAAGAAACATTTTGATCCTTGACAGTAAAGAGAGTCAGTGTCGTCTGGTTGCCCCCGAATGCTGGACGGTAAACTTCAATCTCTATTACGCGGTGCAGGATGCGTTACTGATGATTATCGCACAACAACTGGAGCAAGAAGATCCTCAACCTGACCAGTCTGAATCTGCTATTATCACCGGCTTATCAGAGGATTACTGGAGACTTTTTAGTGGAACAGTTCCCGAAGATATCAGGAAACTGTATACTGCATTCGCTGATCGTGAGTATCATTCACTTGCCCAGATAGCCCATCGTCTGAAAGGTGTATTTGCGATACTTGAACTTCTGACCGGCCAGCAATTATGTGAGCGCCTGGAAGCGGCCATCCGTGAGCAGGACAGTACCACTATTTCCACACTCATTGATGAAGTTAACGGTTACATCAACACGCTGTTGCAGCAAGGTAGAGCACGATAATGAATAAAATGAAGGTAATAATTGCTGATGATCACCCTATTGTCTTGTTCGGGATCCGTAAATCTCTCGAACAAATTGAATGGGTTACCATTGTTGGTGAGTTTGAAGACTCAACCTCATTAGTCAGTAACCTGGCCCAACTGCATGCTGATGTACTCGTTACTGATTTATCGATGCCAGGAGAAAAATACGGTGATGGGATTACGCTGATAAAGTATATCAAACGTCACTATCCGCAACTGGCGATCATCGTTCTGACCATGAACAATAATCCGGCAATCCTCAGCACGGTTCTGGATCTCGACATCCAGGGAGTAGTGCTCAAGCAGGGGGCTCCAACCGACTTGCCGAAAGCGCTGGCTGCACTGCAAAAAGGGAAAAAATATACGCCGGAATATGTTGAAAAATTGCTGGAGAAAAGCAGTATTGGCAGTTCCGGCGATAAGCGCCTCTCTCCGAAAGAGAGTGAAGTTCTGCGGCTTTTTTCGGAAGGATTACCAGTAACTGAAATTGCCCGCAAACTGAATCGCAGTATCAAGACTATCAGCAGTCAAAAAAAATCCGCGATGACCAAACTTGGGGTGGATAACGACATTGCCCTGCTTAATTACCTTACTTCGGTCAACAATAGCAACGAAAAAGAGAGCTGATCTGTCTGGCAACCTGCTCCTTTAGTGGGCAGGTTATCTTATGTCAGATGAGCAAACAGTGTTTTTTCCAGTGTCTCCAGCGTGACCGGTTTACAGAGACAGTCATCCATCCCTTTATCAATACACTGTTGTCTTTGCTCGGCCAGTGCATTTGCCGTGACGGCGATAATCGGTAGGTCTTTTCCCTGTTGACGTAGTGCACGGGTTAACTGGTAACCGTCCATGACAGGCATATTAACGTCTGTCAGGATAATATCCATCTCTTTTCTCGCCAGTAATGCGAGCGCCTCTTCACCGTTTCCTGCAGTAAATACGCCGTAACCCAGCGTCGCTACCTGCTCACTGAGTAACTGTCGATTGAGTGGATGGTCATCCACCACCAGGATCTGAATTTGCTGTCTCTGCTGCGCCTCATTGATGGTTGTTTCTGCCGGCACTTCTCGCTGACAAATCACATTCGTCTCGTCGGCCTCAATTTGTAATATTACCATTGGGACACGATGCGCAGAACAACTGTTGACTATCCATTCTGCGGGTGACATTTTTTTCGGTAATCCACTGTACTCATTCACAAAACGCAGATAAATGACGTTATCATTTAACGGTGCATCCTTATGGTCAGTAATAACAATGCCCTCAGCACACGTCTGGATATCATCCACGCGGTAGGTCGTAATGCCACAACGCTTCAGTTTATGATGCAGAAAATCGGCCAGCAGATCATTTTGCAACCATAACCAGCAAGGGCGAGAAACCATAAGTACTGGCAAGGGTTCACGATGCTGATAGCAAGGCAGGCGTACCGTAAACTGACTGCCAATGCCGGGCGCAGACTCGACTTGTATATCACCATCCATCAAGTTCACCAGCTTCTCACAAATCGCCAGTCCGAGTCCGGTTCCCTGATAATGGTGTATTTTACTTTCACTGATCTGAAAAAAAGGATTAAACAGATGGGTGATATCTTTCGCAGAAATACCCTTGCCACTGTCCCTTAACTGACAGACCAGATAGCCATCACGCACCGATATTCGCAGTATAATGCCGCCCGCCGAGGTAAATTTAATCGCATTACTTAGCAGATTAGCAATGATCTGTTCAATCCGATGGGGGTCACCAGCAAATTGATCCGGCACCTCATCATCAATAAACAACCACAAGGTGAGATGCTTTTTACATGCCATCGCCAGATAACTACTGCTGACTCGTTCGAGTAATTCTCGTGGGGAAAAATGCTGTCGCTCAATATTCATCTGTTCAGACTCAATTTTAGAAAAATCGAGAATGTCACTGATGATCCTCAATAACAGATGAGATGCGCTGTCCATCGCGTGTACCAATGGTGCCACACCTTCAGCCAGATGGCGGGTTTGTAATAAATCGAGATTACCGATAATGCCGTACAACGGAGTGCGCAATTCATGACTGACGGTTGCCAGGAACATGGACTTTGACTGACTGGCCTGCTCTGCCGCTTCTGCCACCTCTTGCAACGCCTGTTCAATTTTCACCCGGGCACTGACATCGATAAGCACACAAATCGCCACATTTTCGTTACGGTAGCGCGAATGGACAAAACTGATTTGTAAGTGCGTCTGTGTCGTGGTGATGACATCAACCATATTGACCTGACGTTGATGAATTATCTCCAGTAACCTGGTCTTATCCTCTACTGACAACATGATGAGATAATTATGGGCCAGTTCGTTGCTGAGTAAATTAATGCCATCATTCAGGCGCAGAATACAGATTCCTGCCGGGGCAGAAGCAACAATTTTGCGATTGAACTGGTCATGCTCTTCGAGTTGTTGAGCATTATTTTCTGCCGGAAGGAAAATACGCCGCTCAAACAACCAGGCGAGTAGCGCGAAGATACACATACTGAGTAAATTAAGTAACAGCGCGTTGATTAAAACTATTTTTAGTTTATCGAACAGATCACGCGACTGCACCACGTAAAACATGTTTAGTGATGATGGCGTTAACGTTTTTTTCATCACCAGTTGACGATAATCGTTGATATACCCCACCCACTCACTCTTATCAGGAATATCATCCAGCGAGAGTGGCTGTTCGGCAAAACCAGCGCCAGAACCAGAAATAAGGCGTTGATTCATTTCATCTGTCATCAACACCATGAAGGGAATTTCGTTACTGCTGAGATAATCGTCAAGACGTAATGTCTGTTCAATACCGAGCCAGCCGACCACATCATCACCGATATAAAGCGGAGCAAGGGTGTAGAGGAATCCACCTCCTGACTGGCTGCGCGACATCAAGCCATAGACATTGACTTGTTTTCCTGCCTCATCATTACTACGATTTTTAGCCATCTGATGGTAGAGAGCATCGAGTTCAGGAAAACGTTCAGCGGTGACACTGCTCCCTAAAGGAAAATCAGTAACACAGCTGGGGGCTTCACTGAAGAGTACCACCCGGTTGACATCAGAAAACGGAGAAAAATTTTCTTTCCAGTCACGAATCACCCCTCCCAGGGTATTTCTCACCTGTACTGCACGCGCAGAGAGATCCGTGCAATCAGAAATGCTTTCACTCATCGCAGGGGGAGACAACCTATCCTGCTGCCGGTTATCTGCGATACCAGTGACATTATCCGGCCTGTTCAGTCGGTTCTCGATACTGAATTTCATTTCACGAATAATGTCAGAGGCGTGACGAACCCGATATTGTGCGGCTGACCAGTTAGTATTGAAACTTTGGTATAAGGTGGCCTCTTTCTGGTTAAGCAGATTAATAATCCAAAAGACTGTCAGTAATACACCAAGCAGCCACAGCAGCAATGCCAGTGCCCGGAAGAGGTAGCGAGAAAGCGTAAGCGTAGTTCTGAATGAGACAAAATACTTCACATACTCTCCTTGCTCAGCGCGGTAGCAACCATTATAAACGCCCGGTGACTGAGAACATCGTCGGGTAAGTTACCCGTCTGTACCCTGGCAGCCGAAAAAAAACCGACTCTGAGAGCCGGTTCTATCCTGACAGACTATCTGCTTATTCTTCGTCATCATCCTCGATGACATCCTGATCATCTTCTGTTTCAGGCAGAATATCGTCCTCGCCTTCAGCCAGTGCACCATCAATACTGTCCAGCTCATCTTCCGATACCGGCTCAGCAACACGTTGCAATCCAACCACATGTTCATCTTCTGCGGTGCGAATCAGTATCACGCCCTGAGTATTGCGTCCCACCACACTGACTTCAGAAACCCGGGTTCTCACCAGCGTACCGGCGTCAGTGATCATCATAATTTGATCACTATCAACCACCTGCACTGCCCCCACGACCAGGCCATTGCGATCAGTGACCTTGATTGAGAATACCCCCTGGGTTGCACGCGATTTGGTCGGATATTCACTGCTGGCAGTCCGTTTACCATAGCCATTTTGCGTAACAGTTAAAATGGCGCCATCATCACGAGGGATAATTAAAGACACCACTTTATCACCTTCAGACAGACGAATACCACGTACCCCGGATGCCGTTCTGCCCATTGTACGGACAGCCTGTTCAGAGAAACGTACTACTTTACCTGCTGCAGAAAACAGCATTGCTTCATCATTACCGTTGGTGAGCGCCACGCCGATTAGCTCATCATCATCACGCAGATTCAGTGCAATGATACCGGCGCTACGCGGACGACTGAATTCCGTAAGCGCAGTTTTCTTCACAGTTCCACTTGCTGTGGCCATGAAGATATTCCACCCTTCCGCGTAATCACGCACTGGCAAAATCGCCGTGATACGCTCATTAGCATCCAGAGGTAACAGATTGACAATTGGACGACCACGAGCTCCACGACTGGCTTCTGGTAGTTGATAAACTTTCATCCAATAGAGTCTTCCTCTGCTGGAGAAACAGAGAATAGTGTCGTGTGTGTTGGCTACCAGCAGACGGTCGATAAAGTCTTCTTCTTTGATTCGTGCAGCAGACTTACCTTTACCACCACGGCGTTGTGCTTCATAGTCAGTCAGTGGCTGGTATTTTACATAACCCTGATGCGACAGGGTCACTACCACATCTTCCTGATTGATAAGATCTTCGATATTAATATCAGCGCTATTGGCGGTGATTTCTGTACGCCGTGTATCACCAAATTGATCGCGAATTAATGTCAGTTCTTCACGAATCACTTCCATCAGGCGCTCAGGGTTTTCCAGAATGCGAATCAGCTCAGCGATCTGCTCTAATAAGCTCTTATACTCATCAAGCAGTTTCTCATGCTCAAGCCCGGTCAGTTTTTGCAAACGCAGATCAAGGATAGCCTGTGCCTGTTGTTCGGTCAGGTAATATTGCCCGTCACGAATACCATACTCGGCCTCCAGCCATTCGGGACGTGCGGCATTATTCCCGGCGCGCTCAAGCATTGCAGATACATTACCCAATGCCCATGGCTGAGCAATCAACGCACTTTTTGCCTCAGCTGGCGTCGAAGCACGTCGAATCAATTCAATGATAGGGTCGATATTTGCCAGAGCAATCGCTAACGCTTCAAGGATATGAGCCCGGTCACGCGCTTTACGCAATTCGAAAATAGTACGACGCGTCACCACTTCACGGCGGTGCCTGACGAAGGCTTCGAGGATATCCTTCAATGGCATAATCTTTGGTTGTCCCTGATGTAGGGCAACCATATTGATCCCAAAAGAGGTCTGTAATTGCGTGAGAGAATAGAGATTGTTAAGGACCACCTCGCCAACAGCATCACGTTTCACTTCAATCACGATACGCATACCGTCTTTATCAGACTCATCGCGCAGCGCACTGATCCCTTCAAGACGCTTTTCTTTGACCAGTTCAGCGATCTTCTCGATCAGCCTGGCTTTGTTCACCTGATAAGGAATTTCATGAACGATAATGGTTTCGCGGCCTGTTTTTGCATCGACTTCGACTTCACCACGCGCACGAATATAAATTTTACCTCGCCCGGTACGATAGGCTTCTTCGATGCCCCGGCGACCATTAATAATCGCCGCGGTGGGAAAATCAGGGCCTGGAATATGTGTCATCAGTTCTTCAACACTGATGTTTTCATCATCTATATAAGCCAGACAACCATTGATCACTTCAGTGATATTGTGCGGCGGAATATTGGTCGCCATACCAACTGCAATACCCGATGAACCGTTGATAAGCAGGTTAGGTATTTTCGTCGGCATAACCTCAGGGATCTGTTCAGTGCCGTCGTAGTTGGGAACAAAGTCTACCGTCTCTTTTTCAAGATCAGCCAGCAACTCATGGGCGATCTTCGCCATACGTACTTCCGTATAACGCATCGCCGCCGCTGAATCACCATCAATAGAACCGAAGTTACCCTGACCGTCCACCAGCATATAGCGTAATGAAAACGGCTGCGCCATACGGACAATGGTGTCATACACCGCACTGTCACCATGGGGATGGTATTTACCAATCACATCACCGACCACACGGGCAGATTTTTTGTAAGGCTTATTCCAGTCATTACCCAGTACGTTCATGGCATAAAGCACACGGCGGTGTACCGGTTTCAGGCCGTCCCGCACATCGGGTAATGCTCGGCCAACGATGACCGACATGGCATAATCAAGATACGAACTTTTCAGTTCTTCTTCGATATTGACCGGTGTAATTTCTCTGGCTAGGTCGCTCATGAAGCCGCTATCCCTCTACGTTGTACCCGGAAATTAAAAGTGCGAAAGTATACCACCTTTAGTGTTACTGGTGAATGGAAAGCATCGTTTTTACCGTGGTTGTCTCGATAACAGTCTGAAACACTGTAGACAACAGTATCGCCAGAGAATGAAAACGCTATACTTACAACAAAACAAGCCTGGAGTGGAGCGTAATGAAGGCAGAATCACTTAAGCACAATGTCGATGAGAACGAAATCGCTAAATTTGAAGCCGTCGCTGACCGCTGGTGGGACCTCGAAGGGGAGTTTAAGCCCCTGCACCGTATTAATCCTCTGCGACTGGGCTATATTGCCCGGCATAGCCAGGGGCTGTTTGGCAAAAAGGTGCTAGATGTCGGTTGTGGCGGTGGCATCCTGGCGGAAAGCATGGCGAAGGAAGGCGCGTCAGTCACTGGTCTGGATATGGGCGCAGAGCCATTACAGGTAGCCCGCCTTCACGCCCTGGAAAGCGGGATTGAAATTAACTACGTACAGCAGACCGTGGAAGATCATGCCACGCAGTACGCTGGTCACTATGATGTGGTCACTTGTATGGAGATGTTAGAGCATGTACCCGACCCGGCATCTGTAGTCAGAGCCTGTGCTCAACTGGTCAGGCCTGGGGGCGAAGTGTTTTTTTCTACCCTGAATCGCAACCGTAAGGCGTGGCTGATGGCCATCATCGGCGCAGAGTATGTATTGCGCATGGTGCCACGCGGTACACATGACATCAAAAAATTCATTCGCCCTGCGGAGTTATTGCACTGGGCAGATAATGCGGGTTTGCAAGAACGAGATATCATCGGTCTGCATTACAATCCGATCACCAACCACTTCAAACTGGGCCCGGGTGTGGATGTCAACTACATGCTTCATACACATGCCCCGCAGAGTGAAAATTTCTAAATTCCTTTCTGGTTTAGGGGGCGACAACGGCATCACATAAGGTGATGCCACCAACTCACCGAGACTGCACTGCTGGCTTTTTGCTTCACCACAATACCTTTTTCTCAATCAGTAACATTCACAAATCGAAAAAACGCTATTTTTCACATCTAACAAATGAGGGCAGAGCAAGTAAAATTTTTACTTTTTTCCTCATGGCCGATTATATGACTTACGCGCCTTGCAAAACGGGGACTTAGCTTTTTTTCCCACAGGGATGGGTAAAAAAGGGATAAAATCAAGCCTTGTCTCACAGCAATTAATTACTACAATACATCACCATATTGTTGCTTTAACTTTACCCATACCCCATATGTTGTGGTCATTATCTCTACTACTCACTACTTTGTAGCGATGTTGACACGGGCGGTATTGGCTCACGGAAAGGATAAATACACCACATGAATCAGAGTCTGCTTGTTACCAAACGCGATGGTCGCACTGAACGCATCAATCTTGATAAAATACACCGCGTGCTGGACTGGGCAGCTGAAGGCCTGCAGGATGTGTCGGTATCACAGGTAGAGTTACGTTCGCACATCCAGTTTTACGAAGGCATCAGAACCTCTGACATTCATGAGACAATTATTAAGTCAGCGGCAGACCTTATCTCCAAAGACACCCCTGACTATCAGTATATGGCTGCCCGGCTGGCTATTTTTCATCTGCGTAAAAAAGCCTATGGACAGTTTGAGCCCCCGAGACTCTACGATCATGTTAAGCACATGGTTGAATTGGGAAAATACGACACCCATCTGCTAAAAGATTACAGTGTCGAAGAGTTTGACCAGATGGACAGCTTCATCGATCACTGGCGTGATATGAACTTCTCTTATGCTGCAGTAAAGCAGCTTGAAGGGAAGTATCTGGTGCAAAACCGGGTTAACGGTGAAATTTATGAGAGCGCACAGTTTCTCTACATTTTGGTAGCTGCCTGCCTCTTTTCAGCTTATCCACTGAACAACCGTCTTGATTATATTAAGCGCTTTTATGATGCAATTTCGACGTTCAAAATTTCCTTACCTACACCGATCATGGCTGGCGTGCGTACTCCAACGCGCCAGTTTAGCTCGTGCGTATTGATTGAGTGTGGCGACAGTCTGGATTCGATTAACGCTACCTCCAGTGCGATTGTCAAATATGTCTCGCAACGTGCCGGAATTGGCATCAATGCCGGACGTATTCGTGCGCTGGGTAGCCCTATTCGTGGTGGTGAAGCTTTCCACACCGGTTGTATTCCTTTTTATAAACACTTCCAGACTGCAGTAAAATCCTGCTCTCAGGGAGGGGTACGCGGTGGTGCAGCAACGCTTTTTTATCCACTCTGGCACCTTGAAGTTGAAAGTCTGCTGGTGTTAAAAAATAACCGTGGTGTCGAAGCCAATCGGGTACGTCATATGGATTATGGTGTACAGCTCAACAAATTAATGTATCAACGTCTACTTAAAGGTGAAGATATCACCCTTTTCAGCCCGTCAGATGTGCCGGGGTTGTATGATGCGTTTTTTGCCGATCAAACTGAGTTTGAGCGCCTGTACACTACCTATGAGCAGCGTAGTGATATCCGCAAACAACGTGTGAAAGCGGTTGACCTGTTCAGCCTGATGATGCAGGAACGTGCCTCCACAGGCAGGATTTACATTCAGAATGTTGACCACTGCAATACTCACAGTCCATTTGATCCGACGGTTGCACCAGTGCGTCAGTCTAATCTCTGTCTGGAAATTGCCCTGCCAACCCGTCCAATGATGGACGTTAACGATGAAAATGGCGAAATAGCGCTCTGTACGTTATCCGCCTTTAATCTCGGCGCTATCTCGTCACTGGATGAGTTAGAAGAACTGGCCACCCTGGCGGTCAGAGCACTTGATGCGTTGCTCGATTATCAGGACTACCCTATTCCTGCAGCGCGTCGTGGTGCGATGGGACGTCGTACTCTGGGTATTGGTGTGATCAATTTTGCCTACTATCTGGCAAAACATGGTGTACGTTACTCCGATGGCAGCGCCAACAACCTGACCCACAAAACCTTCGAAGCGATTCAGTACTACCTGCTGAAAGCCTCGAACATTCTGGCTCAGGAGCAAGGTGCCTGTCCGTGGTTCCATGAAACCACCTATGCACAGGGTATCCTGCCGATTGATACCTATAAAAAAGATTTAGATACCATCAGTGATGAGCCTCTGCACCTGGACTGGGAAACATTACGTCAACAGATTAAAACCCACGGTTTGCGTAACTCAACTCTGTCGGCACTAATGCCTTCCGAGACATCATCACAAATTTCAAATGCCACCAACGGGATTGAACCCCCTCGCGGACATATCAGTATTAAGGCTTCCAAAGATGGGATTTTACGTCAGGTCGTTCCGGAATATGAACGTCTGAAAGATCAGTATGAACTGCTGTGGGATATGCCTGATAACGATGGCTACCTGCAATTGGTTGGGTTGATGCAAAAGTTTGTCGACCAGGCCATCTCGTCAAATACGAATTATGATCCTACACGCTTTGCCAACGGTCGGGTGCCGATGAAACAGCTGTTAAAAGATCTGCTAACTGCGTACAAGTTGGGCATCAAGACCCTCTACTATCAGAATACCCGCGATGGTGCTGAAGATGCACAGGACGACCTTGCCGATGACGGTTGCGAAGGCGGAGCCTGCAAAATTTAACCTTCCCACTGGGACAGCACTGCTGCTGTCCCTGACTCTTTCAGGCGAACTGCGCCTCAGTGTATGAGATAAAACGCGATGGCTTATACCACGTTTTCACAGCATAAAAATGATCAACTGGCTGAACCGATGTTTTTTGGTCAGCCGGTTAACGTTGCTCGTTATGACCAGCAAAAATATGATATTTTTGAAAAATTAATCGAAAAACAGCTCTCTTTCTTCTGGCGCCCCGAAGAGGTCGATGTCTCGCGGGATCGCATTGATTATCAATCGCTGCCAGATCATGAGAAACACATTTTCATCAGCAACCTGAAATACCAGACCTTACTCGATTCTATTCAGGGAAGAAGTCCGAATGTGGCATTATTACCCTTGATTTCCATCCCGGAACTGGAAACATGGGTTGAAACCTGGGCCTTTTCAGAAACCATTCACTCACGCTCATACACGCACATTATTCGCAATATCGTTAATAACCCCTCGATTGTCTTTGATGATATCGTCACCAACGAACAAATTTTGTCACGCGCGAAAGACATCTCGGCGTATTATGATGACCTGATCAAGATGACCAACTACTGGCATCTGCTGGGAGAAGGCGTACATCAGGTGAATGGCGAAACAGTGACTGTTTCACTACGTGAACTGAAGAAACAGCTGTATATCTGCCTGATGAGTGTTAATGCACTGGAAGCCATTCGCTTTTATGTCAGCTTCGCCTGTTCATTTGCTTTTGCTGAGCGCGAACTGATGGAAGGTAATGCTAAAATTATCAAACTGATCGCCAGGGATGAAGCCCTACATTTAACCGGTACCCAGCATATGTTAAATCTGCTACGTAGCGGTGAAGATGATCCGGAAATGGCGGAAATTGCCGAGGAATGTCGGCAAATTTGCTACGACCTCTTCGTGCAGGCAGCACAACAGGAAAAAGAGTGGGCAGATTACCTGTTCCGTGATGGTTCAATGATCGGCCTGAATAAAGATATTCTCTGGCAGTACATTGAGTACATTACCAATATCCGTATGCAGGCAGTCGGTCTCGATTTGCCATTTAAAACCCGTTCTAACCCTATCCCGTGGATCAATGCCTGGCTGGTATCAGACAATGTTCAGGTTGCACCACAGGAAGTCGAAGTCAGCTCCTATCTGGTCGGCCAGATAGACTCTGAGGTTGATGGCGATGAGTTCAGTGATTTTCAGCTATAAATGAAACCGTTAAACATCGCTCTGCGTGTCTCTGACACGCAGTTATCCTGCACAATGGAAGATGAGCGTACACTGCTTGAACTCCTCGAATCTCATCGTATCGCGATTGATTATCAGTGTCGGGAAGGGTATTGCGGTGCCTGTCGTACCACGCTGCTTACAGGCAATGTGCAGTACGTACAAACCCCTCTGGCTTTCATCCAGCCTGGAGAAATTCTACCGTGCTGCTGCCGCCCTTGTGGTGATATCGAAATTCAGCGATGAGAACATAAACGGGACGGCCAGTGCGGCTCACCTCGCGGTTTATGCGCTTTCTTCTCATTGATCAATATCAGTTCATTTCTATTGCGTTTTTATATCACACATGCCCGAGGGATGTTTAAGTGTCACAGAAGAGATTATTGATATAATAACGAGACATAAAATGACTACCAGGGTTGCGTGAAACCCACCAAAAAAATATGCCACTGCAGAACCTGAAAAGGAACCAAGACCAAATCCCAGATAAATAAATCCATAATTTCTGATGATGTTATTAATTCCAAAAAAGTCAGCAACTAATGCTGGAAACGTTGTTAAGTGCCCACCAAAATTAAAAGCAATGCAACCAAGAGAAACAAAGAATATATATTTATTGACATCAGTAAAAACGAGCAATGCAATGCCGAATAAAAGAATCACCTGACCTAAAGTAATAACCCGAATTATTTTTACCTTATCAGACATTATTCCCATAACGAGCCTTCCTAATAAATTTGTTACAGCAATAATTGTTACAGCTTCAGAAGCGGTTTTAACATCCAGGTGAGCAACCGAAATCGCGATGTCTTTGGCAACCCCGATAAAATATAATCCTGCCATCATTGTAGTAAAAAACATGATAAATAAAAGCCAGTATTGATATGTGCGAATCGCGGAGGATAATGCGTAATTTTTATAGTCATGGTCCTTTCTCTTCGATACTTTTTTCTTTGGTGCATCCATCATCATTAACCCACCAATGATACATAATACGGCACAAATTCCCCCCCAAACTAACAGAGACAGTTGAAGTGGGTAGTGTTCTAACAGATAAAAATTAATAAATTTAAATGCCAGAGCACCCAGGCCATAACTTCCTATTGATAATGCCGAGATAATTCCTTTTTTTTCAGGGAAAAAACGAATGCAATTAGTCAGCGTCATCAGGTATGCAATGCCATCAGCAAACCCGACAACAACGCCTCCGCATAGCCACAGCATTGATAAGTTATCAGAAATACCAGTAAGGGATAGCCCTAAAAAAAGAGTCACCCCCGAAAACAGGGTAGATAGTCTTACACCAAACCGCTCCTGAAAATAACCAGCCATACTTGATGCTAAAGCCAACGATAAGCATAAAATCCCAAAGGTGAAAGAAACATCAATAATTGAGGCGTTTACTTTCATAGAGAAATAGCTATTAAATAAACTCCATGTATATACGGAGCCTAATGCAAACTGAGTCAGTATAGTGCCGAAAAAAGTATACCAGCGCGAGGATTCGGACAGTTGCCTTTTCATTAACTTCGATTTAATCATAAATTTAGTTACTAAATCATTTAACGTTTTTTTATTATATGTAAGCTTTAAGTTAATAAATTGTCATAGATCATGTTAGTGCATTTTAGGTAAAAACAGGAATCACCAAAATAAATTATTTTCAATAAAAACATAAAGATAGTGAAATCAATTTATTTTTATGGATTTTATTTGGAAACTCATCAGCTTCAATTACCAAAGTGACGCCTTAGAGCTCCCTCACCAACCGTTACGCTGTGATTTCAAAAAATATCATATATCCATGCCTCGTGGTGTTAACTCAAAGGCATGAATGATAATGGTTCAAATTGAATGAAATAGCATCCCGGTAATTTCGCAACTGGTGTGCATCAGCGTTACGGGCTGACCATTCAACCAACGATACAGTAACGTCAAAGCCATCGTTCCAACAACTTCGCGACGTATTTGATCGGTATAGTGCTCCATCCTCAAACGTAACTGTATACCGGTGTCCCCTTGTGGGGTACAGAGGACCAGATTAAGTGCAGTATTTGCCTCACCCGCGATCAACAACGCAACCGTTGCTTGTGATGCCTCAAGCAGCGCTCTGCCCCGATGCATTGTTGAACGCAATACCTCTTGCTGATACGGTGAGATTTCACCCGACTGCAATGCGCATCCCGCCAGAGTCAGTTGCCAGTGCAGATAGCCCGCCGTATAGCCTTCGCTCAACACCAGTCGTTCATTACGAGCCGTTAACTTTGCAGCGAGATGGGATGCAAAAGTGCCCTTTCCGGTGAAAATAGTATTCTCTGCTACACGTTGTTGGATCTGTTGCCATGCACTCTCCATCACTGCGCGTTTATCCGCAGGACCGGTAAGCTTAAGCTCCACCATCGCAGGCGCTGCCCGATACCCCACCTGCACGCCTTCAGGCAAAATCAGCGATTCAATCTGCGTTGCCAGTTGACTCTCTCCCACCCCGAAGGTAGTTAATCGCAGACAAACCGGGGGCTCAGACACCAGCATACGTTGTTTCAGTCGTGGCAGGATCTGCTCTTTGACCATCCGTTTAAATTCAGATGGCACGCCAGGAGTAAAAAAAATCAGGCAGTGGTGATGACGCATCATAAATCCACAGGCTGTACCGATCGGATTATCAAGCATCTCTGCACCAAGAGGCAGCTCCGCCTGTTTGCGATTACTGTCACTCATCACCCTTCCGCGCTCAGTAAAAAAAGCGCTCATCTTATTGAGCCATTGTGTATTGAGAACCAATGGCAGGTCAGCCAGCTTTGCCGCCGCAATCGCACTGAGGTCGTCACTGGTAGGACCAAGACCGCCATTCACAATGAGAACATCGGCGACCTGACTACGCTCTTCCATTACTTCTACTAACGCATCAAGGCTGTCACCTACAGTTTGTTTACGCCGCAGAGGAAGTCCGTTTTCCCAACAAAAATCTGCCAGCCAGGCACTATTAGTATCGATAATCTGGCCGTGTAACACTTCATCACCGGTTGCCAGCATCTCAATTTTTATCATCATCCTCTCCGGTTAATCTGTATAAATTCTTAACATTCTGTTTTTTAGGGTAATGTTAAATATTTACATAAGAATTAGTTACAATAACAAAAAAAATAACCTCAACTTTATTGCGGAAATGACTTTCTGTGACCAGAATAAATCACGATAAAACAATATCAGTTGAATTACTGATGTTTACTTTAACTGAAAGCAGAGAGAGACACGATGAGCAAAAAAGGCTTAACGACGGCTGCAGGAACTCCGGTAGTGGACAATAATAACACCATGACCGCTGGTCTCCGAGGCCCCGCACTACTTCAGGATGTCTGGCTTTTAGAAAAACTCGCCCACTTTGACCGGGAAGTGATCCCTGAACGCCGTATGCATGCAAAAGGCTCCGGGGCTTACGGCACATTTACTGTCACTCAGGATATTACCCGCTACACGCGTGCCAACATTTTCTCTGCTCCTGGCAAAAAAACCGAATTGTTCATTCGTTTCTCCACAGTTGCAGGAGAACGCGGCGCAGCTGATGCCGAACGTGACATTCGTGGTTTTTCCCTCAAGTTTTATACCGAAGAAGGTAACTGGGATCTTGTAGGGAACAATACCCCGGTATTTTACTTCCGTGACCCATTAAAATTTCCTGATTTAAACCACGTGGTGAAACGGGACCCGCGTACTAACCTGCGTAACCCAATCTATAAATGGGATTTTTTCTCACAATTACCTGAGTCTTTACATCAGTTAACCATCGATTTTAGTGATCGTGGCCTGCCAAAATCCTATCGTCATATTCATGGTTTTGGTAGCCATACCTATAGTTTTATTAATGATCAGCAGGAACGCTTCTGGGTGAAATTTCACATGCGCTGTGAACAGGGCATTGAGAATCTGATGGATGATGAAGCCGATATCCTGGTAGGGAAAGACAGAGAAAGCTCACAACGTGATTTGTTCACGGCGATCGAGCAGGGGAATTTTCCACGCTGGAAATTTCTGATACAAGTTATGCCTGAAGCTGAAGCCTCACAAACCCCTTATAATCCATTCGATCTCACCAAAGTCTGGCCACATGCTGATTATCCATTGATTGAAGTGGGCGAATTTGAACTTAATCGTAACCCTGATAACTATTTCTCAGAAGTTGAACAGGTCGCTATGAGTCCAGCCAACATAATTCCGGGAATTGGTTTTTCACCTGACCGCATGCTGCAGGGACGTCTGTTCTCCTATGGTGACGCTCACCGTTATCGTCTGGGGGTAAATCATCACCAGATACCGGTTAATGCGCCAAAATGTCCGTTCCACAACTATCATCGCGATGGTGCAATGCGTGTCGATGGTAACAGTGGTAACGGTGCGACTTATGAACCAAATAGCATGGGGTTATTTCAGCAACAACCTGACTTTGCTGAACCACCCTTGCCAATTGACGGTGCCGCCGATCACTGGAACCACCGGGTAGATGAAGATTACTTCACACAACCCCGGGCGCTATTCAACCTGTTAAGCGAAGCGGAACATCAGCGCATGTATCAACGCATTGCTGGCGAACTGTCACAGGTTCCTGAGGTTATTCAGCAACGTCAGATTGCCCTGTTCACACAAGTACACCCAGAATATGGTGCAGGAGTAGAAGCGGCCCTAAAAGCGCAAAACAGTTAATTCGGTTATTAGCAGATAAGGTGAAAAACACCTTATCTGTGAACCTTCTATCGACGACGTCCTAATAATAATCCACTGATTAACCCTACTGCAGCAGCAATGCCGACACTTTGCCAGGGTTTCTGATGCACATAGTGATCAGCGCAACGCACAGACTGACGAATATGACACTGCGTCTGCTGCGTAGCCAGTCCCGCTCGTTGACGTACTTCATCGAGCGTCTCCTGTGCCTTTCTGCGCAGTTCATCCCCCTCTGCCCCGGCAATCTCCACCGATGTGCTTAGCAGACTATCCAGTGTCTCCGCCAGTACCCGTAAATCATTATTTAACTGCTCATTTGAATCAAGTGATCTTGCCATTATAGCTCCTTAACGTAATGGTTACTGTAAGTGTAGCCGTTAGCAAAAAAGCAGCGCAGGTATTTTATTTTCATCGCCGCTTAACACCGCTTATGACTTGTTTAACCTATTAATAACTCAACTTTTGCTCACTATTGCCGATAGTAGTGACAAGTAAAAGATTGCTGTATTGAATACCGTCACAACGCAGCAGTACAACTCAGATAAAACAAAGGGTGATAATCATGTTTAAACCGGGCAAGCAAAAAATCAGTGTACTTCTCGGCATGGGGTTTCTGTGTGTCATTGTTGCCGGGATTTTTGTCACTGGTTTTGCCGCTTATAAACTGAGTGCCGCAAGCGACCAGCAAAAATTAACCCATGCACGTCTCGGTGATCTGCAATCTCTACAGAGTCTGAAAGATAATGTCAGCCAGCAAACAGCGTTACTGTTGGGAATGACCAACCAGGATAATCTTTTCTCCTTCGATAAAGTTGCACGTGAGTTCGCGTCATTACAACAGGTTAGCAATACCACCACCCAACATTTCCGCGGTCTGATCAATGGTGCAAAAAATATTCCTGGCATCAATCTTAAAGAAGTAGATGAAGCATCATCATTACTGCAAAAAATAGAAAATGCCGCAGTGTTACTGAGTACAGAAACTGAAAAAATTTTCCGGCTAACCCACCGGCTTCACACTCAACCTTAAGCCCACAGCTTATTCCAGCGCTCATGGCGTACCGTAGCGCAGTCGAGGAAATGGTTTCCTATCAGAATCGGGTCACGGTGAGTACCGCTGAAACCTCTTCCCGTAGTCTGTCTGGTGTGTTTATCTCACTTACCGTACTGACCATTGCCTTCATTATAGTCGGTGCGTTAATGGGCTTGCTTATCACTCGTCGTATTATCAATCAGTTAGGTGGAGAACCCGCACAAGCCCAGGCGTTAGCTTCAGCGATTGCTGCAGGTGACCTTACCTCTGCTGTTCAGTTACGGCAGGATGACACCACCAGTCTTCTCGCCTCGCTGGCGAGAATGCAAACTAACCTGCGTACGCTGGTGGCACAAATTCAGGAGTCAGCCGGTTCAGTGACACTGGCAGCCGATGAGATTTCTCATGGCACTACCGAACTCTCGACGCGCACTGAACAACAGGCATCCGCGCTGCAGGAAACAGCTGCCAGTATGGAGCAAATTACCGCAACAGTGAAAAGTAACAGCGCGGGTGCGCAGCAAACTGCTGATTCCGCACGTGAGGCGGTAAGTCTCGCCCGTTCGGGTGATGCAGAAGTGAAAAAAATGTCAATGACGATGAATGACATCTCTCTCAGTGCCAGCAAAATTCGTGATATCACCTCGGTGATAGAGAGCATTGCGTTTCAGACCAATATTCTGGCGCTCAATGCCGCGGTAGAAGCGGCGCGTGCCGGTGAAGATGGCCGGGGTTTTGCCGTTGTCGCCGGAGAAGTCAGAACACTCGCCCAGCGCAGTGCCAGCGCCGCAAAAGATATTAAGCAATTGACCGAGCAGACGGTTGCGCAAATTGAACGCGGTGTAGAGGTAGCCAATGGTACCGGACAAAGTATTGTCACTATCGTCACGATGGTTAACAACCTGGCGCTGGCAATGGATGAGATTTCTCTTGCTTCATCTGAACAGATGCAGGGGATCTCACAAATCAACAGTGCTGTCAGTCAGATGGATGGGGTAACGCAGAATAATGCTGCTTTGGTGGAAGAATCCTCTTCAGCCTCACAGGCATTATCAGCACAAGCTCATTCACTACGCACAGTGGTAGACCAGTTCCGCCTGCATGCCTGATAAGCACCACGTTATCATTCTCACCGGCCATGAATGCTTTTCTGTCGAGCATGGCACAGAAGGACACGGGTACAGAACAGGGATGTCCTGAACAATCGCCATTAACGCGTATGAAAATTCTTTTTTTCTCTGGTGGATCTGCTAAATTTTCTCCGGTCTGAGCACTTCCCTGCCGCCTCACGGTGGAAACGTTGGCTCAGCGAGGTGTCGTTCAGGATAAATGCACCATCACCGGCCGTGAGTAAACCGGGAAAGGTATCGCCGCGCCATTATCGACTAATACTTTGCGAAGGGAATTACTTCCGGCATGAAGAGAAGAGTGTTTATCAAAGCGTCAATGGCGCTAGCCACACTGAGCGGTATGTCAGGATTCGCCTCCCTTTTTGCTCATGCTGCCACTGCGACGAGCGATATTGCCGACGGAAAGGTGCGTTCTTTTGACTTTGATATGTTAAAAAAACGCGCGGCAGAACTGGCAAAAACACCTTATGCAGGTGTTTCAGTGCCACTGCCAGACACGCTGGCGACGATGACACCACAAGCCTATAACGCTATCCGCTACGATGCTGGTCATTCACTGTGGAATGCCATCCCTGACCGTCAATTGGATGTACAGTTCTTCCATACCGGTATGGGATTCAAACGACGCATTCGTATGTTTTCTGTCGATGCGTCCTCCGTTGAGGCACGAGAAATCCATTTTAATACCGAACTGTTTAACTACCAGCAGGCACAGGTTGATACCCGTCAGCTTGCCGGGCAGAAAGATCTTGGTTTTGCCGGTTTCAGAGCCTTTAAAACCCCTTACCTCGCCAGCCGTGACATTGTCTCATTCCTCGGGGCCAGTTACTTTCGTGCTGTTGATGATACTTATCAATATGGTCTTTCCGCACGCGGATTAGCAATCAATACGCTGACAGCTAACCAGCGCGAAGAGTTTCCTGATTTCACTGAATTCTGGTTTGAAACCCCAAAAGCTGATGACACCACATTCACTGTCTATGCACTGCTTGATGGCCCCAGCTGTACTGGTATTTATAAATTTATTATTCACTGCGAGGCAACACGGGTAGTGATGGAAGTAGAAAATCATCTTTATACCCGTAAAGATATTGCTCAGTTAGGTGTTGCGCCGATGACCACCATGTTCAGTTGTGGCACCAATGAGCGACGTATGTGCGATACCATTCATCCGCAGATCCATGACTCAGATCGCCTGGCAATGTGGAGCGGCAAAGGAGAATGGATCTGCAGACCACTCAACAACCCACAAAACCTGACTTTTAATGCTTTCGAAGATGAAGATCCTCAAGGCTTCGGCATGCTTCAGCTTGATCACAACTTCGACAATTATCAGGATGTCATCGGCTGGTATAACAAGCGCCCCAGTCTGTGGGTCGAGCCTGTCGGGAAATGGGGAAAAGGGGCAATTGAACTGATTGAAATCCCCACTACCGGAGAAACCCTGGATAATATCGTCTGCTTCTGGCGTCCTGCAGAGCCAGTCAAAGCAGGTACTGAACACAGCTTCAGCTATAAATTATACTGGAGCGGTTTACCACCAGTACAAAGCACTTTGGCACGAGTGAAAGCCACGCGTACCGGTATGGGTGGCTTCCCGGAAGGATGGGCACCAGGTGAATATTACCCAACGGTCTGGGCACGCCGGTTTGCGATAGATTTTATCGGCGGCACGCTTAACGCCGCGGCAGGAAAAGGAATTGAACCGATTATTACCGTCAGCTCAGGTCAGATCAAACAGGTGGAAATTCTTTTTGTCGAGCCAATCAACGGCTACCGGATCCTGTTTGACTGGTATCCTGACAACGACACCACGAGTGCCATCAATATGCGTATGTATCTGAAAAGTGGTCAGGAAACACTCTCCGAGACCTGGCTTTATCAATACGTACCACCACCTGCGGAAAAGAGAAAGTATATCGATGATCGTAAAATGACCCTCGGTTAACCGATTAGCCTGAACGGGCAGTTCGCGCCCCGTTCAGGCTATTTTAACCATCAGCTTCATCGACATCAGGTCACGCACTTACCCCCGACGTTGCATATCGATATGAGCGATTCCATCTTCCAGATAGATTTCCCCAATGGCATAAAAACCTGACTGTGCGTAGAAGTTCTGTAAATGAGCCTGCGCAGATAACTGTATATTTCGTTCAGGCCAGTGTTGCTCACAACACTGTAAAACCCGCGCCATCAGTTGTTCTCCCACGCCTTGTCCCCTCGCCTGCTCAGCGACTATTACCCGCCCGACTTTCACGTAATTCGCAGTCAGGGGGACCAGAACACGCGCATAAGCCATCAAAGTGTCATCAGCCATCGCCAGTAGATGACGATTATCACCCGCTAAATCCTCACCATCCACATCCTGATAAATACACTGTTGTTCGACAATAAATACCGCATTACGTAAAGCAAGTAACTGATAGAGCTGCGTTGCTGACAACGCTTTATGATGTAAATCAAACCAGCAGAGCGACATTGCTTTTCCTTGGTCAGATAACTAGAGCGTGTTTCAGTATACCGTGCCAGGCTGAATAATTGAGAGTAAAACAAGATTCTCATTATTAGATTATTGGCTATAAAGATAGTGCCTCTGCCGGAGAGAAATTCTGTGCCTGGAGAGTAATAAAGTCTGCAAAGGATTTTACTCCGGCAGCCTGATGCCGTCCTTTCAGGGTCACCAGATAAATTGCCCGTTCCAGCGCCAGGTCCTGAAAAGGTAAAATAACGATGTCCTTGTGACGAAACTGGAAAAGTGTTAAGCCGGTAGTGATACTGATGCCATAGTTGGCGGCAATCAGCCCCATCATGGTAGTCAGTTGCCGGACTTCGAGATGATAATCAAATTTGAGGTCGATATTTTCAAACAGTTTATCGGTATATTGTCGAATACTGGTACCCGAACTAAAGCCAATATAAGGATAACAATGAATTTGTTCCAGTGTCACAGTGCGCTGGGCAGCCAGAGGATGTTCACGGTGACAAAGCAGATAAAACTTATCAGAAAACAACAGCGTCGAATCAAATGTCTTTAATGAAGGTTGTCCGGCAATAAGTGCCAGGTCAGCCTGGCCATTAGCTACCGCTTTCAGGCAACGGTCCCACTGCGTATCAACCAGTTTAACCTGTCTGGCAGGCATTTCTTTACTGTATTTCACTAATATATCTGGCAACCACTCGACAGCCAGAGAAGGTAATACCGCCAAAGTAACATCGGCATAATCCCCTGCTGTTCTTGCTTTAATCTCTCCGACTGCATCATCATGCCGCTGGACAATATCGCGCGCCAGGTCGAAAAAATGAATCCCATCTTCATTCAACGCGACGCGTCTTGTATCCCTGTCAAATAAACGGTACCCAACCTCCTCTTCCAGCGAAGCAATTAATGCACTGAAGGCCGGTTGTGAAAGATTAAATTGTCGCGCCGCCCGGGTAAAACTATCAGTTTCACTTAATATTAAAAAAGCCCTGAGCTGTTTTATTGAAAAATTCACGCTACCGCTCCGACTATTGATACTCGTCCCGATATTAACGACAAAAAAAATAAAAAAACACCTCTGATTTATTATTTTATGATCAGCCGCACATTTAACAACAATAAATAATGAAACTTTTAGTGATAAATAAATCCCGGGCAGTGATTGTAAACTGAGCTACTGCAAGGGAAAAATAAAACGCATTGTTTTTTATTGGTATTTTTTAATACAAAAAAGTAACTAGTTTATTTTATAAATAAATAAATCATAAGAAATAAATTAAACAGATAACGTTATAGAAATAACGAGTTAATATAAATCACCTCACCATGATAAAAACCCATAAATCAAAATATTTTCTAATTTTTCTAAAAACATTAATTACTCAACTTTTCAGCCCGGGAAAAAGGGTTTAAGGAGCTATCTATGCTGGCGCTAATAGGCGTACTAACTATAGCCACACTATTATATTTTATCATGTCGAAAAGGATGTCACCGCTGGTGGCTTTAATTGTCATCCCGGTTATCGGCGCGCTGGTAGCCGGTTGTGGGGTTGATACCGCAAAGTATGTCGTTGATGGCATCACCAAACTGGCACCCATGGCGGCCATGTTTGTCTTCGCCATCGCTTTTTTTGGTGTGGTCACTGATGCCGGGATGTTCGACCCTATCGTGCGGGGCATTCTGCGTTTTGTCGGTACTAATCCAGTAAAAATTATCATCGGTACTGGCGTGCTGGCATTAATTGCCCATCTTGATGGCAATGGTGCCGTCACTTTCCTGATCACCATTCCTACCATGCTGCCGCTGTTCATTCGTTTAGGGATGGATAAACGCATCTTACTGGCGATTACAGCACTCAGTGCCGGTGTCAACTTCTTACCCTGGACAGGGCCGATGATCAGAGCATCAGCGGCATTAGATATTCCTACTCATGACCTGTTTATTCCTTTAATTCCCGCACAGGCCGCAGGACTGATATTTATGGTGGCAATGGGCTGGTACTGGGGAAAACGCGAAGAAAAACGCCTGGGAGCGGCACATTTTGCCTCTGCAGCCGGAGATACCTCACACCATAAAGTCCTTACCGGGCAGGAAAGCGCATTACGCAGACCCCGTCTTTTCTGGGTCAATATTGCACTTGTGGTTGCCGTCATCTGTACCATGGTGTTCACCCGTATCTCCCCTACCGTCGCCTTCATGATTGCCCTGACCCTGGCGTTGATGATCAACTATCCCAATGTCGAAATGCAGAAAGAGCGTATTAATGCGCATGCTAAAGCTGCGCTGATGATGGCCAGCATTTTGTTCGCTGCCGGCGCCTTCACCGGCATTATGGCGGGCAGCGGAATGCTGAAAGCAATGTCACTGGCATCGGTGAACTTCATGCCAGACGCTTTAGCTTCACACATTCCCTTCGTGGTCGGGTTAATCGCGATGCCGCTGTCGCTGATTTTTGACCCTGATTCCTACTATTTCGGCATCATGCCGGTTATCGCCCACACCGTTGAACTGATGGGAACACCCGCTATCCAGGTGGCACAAGCCTCTGTACTTGGGCAGATGACGACAGGCTTCCCGGTCAGCCCTCTGACACCAGCCACTTTTTTACTGGTCAGCCTCGCCGGTGTCGACCTGGCCGATCATCAAAAGTTCTCTATCCCCGTCTTGTGGGCCGCCAGCGTGATTATGACGATTGCTGCTGCACTAACAGGTGTATTTCCATTTTAAATTTTAACGTCCTTACCTGACTTAAGGAGAAGTAATGAAAAAAATCCGAATTGGTTCTGGCGCCGGCTATGCGGGTGATCGTATCGAACCCGCTGTAGAGCTGGCCGAAAAAGGCAATCTTGATTATCTGATTTTTGAATGTCTGGCCGAAAGAACTATCGCCATCGGGCAAAAGCAGAAACAGCAGGATCCCGGCAAAGGTTACAATGAACTGCTCGAAGCGCGTATGCGTGCGGTACTGCCGATTGCCATGAGCAAAGGCGTACGTATCATCTCCAATATGGGGTCAGCAAATCCGACTGCAGCGGGCGCGGTTATCGTAAATGTTGCCCGTGAACTGGGGCTGAATAAACTCAAGGTTGCCATTGTTACTGGCGACGATGTGCTGCCATTAATCGAAAAGTTAGATCTTCCTCTTGATGAGGCCGGTGTATCGGTTTCGTTATTCAACAAACCGCTGCTGTCAGCAAATGCCTATTTAGGCGCTGATGCTCTGGTCGCCGCGTTGCAATCAGGGGCTGATGTCATCATAGCAGGACGTGTCGCTGACCCATCACTGTTTCTTGCCCCGGCAATACATGAGTTTGGCTGGGCTTTCGATGACTGGCATCGTCTCGGTCAGGGTACCTGCATTGGACATTTACTGGAGTGTGCAGGCCAGGTAACCGGCGGCTATTACGCTGTTCCCGGTGCTAAAGAGGTAGAAAATTTAGCGCAACTCGGATTCCCGCTGGCTGAAATCGATGAAACCGGTAATGCCATTATCACTAAAGTTGCGGGTTCCGGTGGTCGCGTGACGGTTGATACCTGTAAAGAACAACTTTTATATGAAATTCATCGCCCCGACCGCTATCTCACGCCTGATGTCGTGGCTGATTTTAGCCATGTGCAGTTTATCCAGTGTGGTGAAGATAGCGTCTCCGTTCAGGGCGCAACGGGTCAGCAAAGAACCGACACGCTGAAAGTGTCTGTCGGTTATCCGGATGGTTTTATTGGTGAGGGAGAAATCTCTTATGCCGGATCTGGCGCCGTTGAACGAGGCAGACTGGCGCTGGACATTGTCCGCCAACGCTTTGCTCTGTGTCATGTTCATCCCGAAGAAGTTCGTTATGACATCATCGGTGTTAATGCGTTGCACGGTGAAAAACGAGGAGAAAATAGTCAGCCTTATGAAGTGCGCATTCGCGTCGCTGCGCGTTGTAAAACACGCGCGCAAGCCGCTTATATCGGCAACGAAGTCGAGACGCTCTATACCAATGGCCCGGCTGGCGGTGGTGGCGTGATGAAGTCAGTTAAAGAAATTCTCGCGATGGATTCCACACTTATTCCCCGCAATGAGGTGCATTTTCACGTCGGTGTACTGGAGGCAACAGCATGAAACTCAGAGAGATCGCCCATTCCCGCACCGGAGATAAAGGCAACATATCCAACGTATCCCTTATTGCCTGGAATAAAGAGGATTATCAGATATTAGTGCAGTCTGTCACGGCCGAAAAAGTTAAGGACTGGTTCGGCGATATTGTCGCGGGCAAGGTTATTCGCTATGAACTTCCCGAGTTAGGTGCCCTGAATTTCGTCATGTATCAGGCGCTGGGGGGGGGAGTCACTCGCTCTCTGGCGCTGGATATGCATGGTAAAGGACTCAGTTCCGCCTTACTCGATATGCCTGTCTGATTTAACCTGAAATTGTATATAACACACTGGCGGAACAGACGCGTTCCGCACGGGTTCTGCTGCTGCCGAAAAAGCGGGAAAACAGTGAAATGAACAGTAAATGTATTACCTCAGAACAGTTCCAGCAGTTATTACGCGATGAAATGACCATCATGTTTGGTGGTTTTATGGGGGTAGGAACCCCTGAAGGATTGATCAGCGAAATCATTCGTTCTGGTGTCCGGGAATTAACCTTAATCGGTAATGACACCGCCTTTGTTGATAAAGGTATCGGCAGATTAATCACTTCCGGACAGGTAAAAAAGGTGATTGCTTCCCATATCGGTACTAATCCGGAAACCGGAAAAAAAATGATCAGTGGCGAGCTGGCTGTCCAGTTGGTTCCTCAGGGCACCCTGGCTGAACAGATTCGTGCCGGTGGTGCAGGCCTGGGCGGATTTCTCACCCAAACTGGCGTCGGCACCGTGGTAGAAGAGAACAAACAACTGATCGTGCTTGACGGTGAAAAGTGGCTACTGGAGCGACCATTACGTGCCGATCTGTCCATTCTCCTCGCCAGTAAGGCAGACTGCTCAGGTAACCTGATATATCAGCTCACTGCGCGTAATTTTAACCCGGTAATGGCGCTTGCGGCTGATATTGTCGTTGCTGAAACCCCCTCTATCGTCAACAGCGGAATGCTGCCCCCCGAGCGGGTAATTACTCCGGGTGCACTGGTCGATTATCTGTTTATGGAGGCGCATTGATGAATGCCAAAGAACGTATTGCCCGCCGGGTCGCCATGGAGTTACAGGATGGTGATGTGGTCAATCTCGGTATTGGTTTACCAACCCAGGTCGCGAATTATCTGGCGCCTGATATCCGGGTAACATTTCAATCGGAAAACGGTTTCCTCGGTCTTGGCCCCCTTACTGAAATCAATCCTTCGCTGGTCAATGCAGGGGGGCAACCTTGTGGCATAGTACCCGGCGCGGCCATGTTTGATAGCTGTTTCTCTTTTGCGCTGATACGCGGTGGACACGTCGATGTCTGTGTCCTCGGCGGCTTACAGGTAGATGAGCATGGTAGCCTTGCCAACTGGGTGGTACCGGGAAAAATGGTGCCCGGTATGGGTGGCGCCATGGATTTGGTGGTCGGTGCCAAAAAAGTCATTATCGCTATGGAACATCGGGCTAAAAATGGCGAGCCAAAACTCTTGCATCGCTGTAGTTATCCGTTAACGGCTGTCGGTAAAGTCAGCAAGGTGATCACTGAATATGCCGTATTCAGTTTTAGTCATGGTGAGATGATCCTCGATGAAATCAGTGATGACATCAGTCTGGATGAGTTATCCGCCTGGACGGAAGCTGATTTTCGTCTGTCACCTGACCTGGGCACGATGGTGTTGATGGAGAGTGTAGAATGAAAAAAAGTGTCGTTATTGTCAGCGCAAAACGAACACCAATAGGCAAATTTGCTGGCAGTTTAGCCTCTGTTCCGGCAGTTATGCTCGGCGCTACCACGGTAAAAGCGAATCTCAACGAACTCCCGGCAGGGATGCAAATTGATGAAGTGATTCTCGGGAATGTATTACAGGCCGGGCTTGGACAGAATCCTGCACATCAGGTCAGTCATCATGCCGGTATCCCGGCCATGGTGCCTTCACTGACGGTGAATAAGGTCTGTGGTTCTGGTTTAAAAAGTGTCGTGCTCGGTGCCCAGTCTATCCTGTGTGGTGATAACCGCACCGTCGTTGTCGGGGGAATGGAGAACATGAGTGCATCCCCTTATCTGCTCTCTCAGGCACGACAAGGCTACCGTATGGGTAATGGTGAACTCACGGATGTCATGCTAAAGGATGGGCTGTGGTGTGCGTTTAACCATTATCATATGGGGATCACAGCAGAAAATATTGCCAGCCGTTACCAGTTAAGCCGTGAAGAGCAGGATGAAGTGGCTTTTTTATCCCAGCAGAAAGCGCAACATGCGATCAACTGCGGATATTTTGACAGTGAGATTGCCCCGGTCACCCTGCAGCATAAAAAAGAAACCGTACTCTTCACGACAGATGAATATCCCCGAGCCGATACCACATTGCAATCACTGGCAAAATTACGTCCGGCATTTACTGCAACAGGAACAGTAACAGCCGGTAATGCATCCGGCATCAATGATGCAGCAGCAAGCTTAGTGCTGATGTCAGAAGAAGAGGCACTTCTGCAGGGGATTACCCCGCTTGCCCGCATCAAAAGCTGGGCATCAGCAGGTGTTGATGCCAGCGTCATGGGGCTTGGTCCGATCCCGGCAACACAACAAGCGCTCAGCAAAGCAGGTATGACAGTGGCTGACCTTGATGTGATCGAGGCCAATGAAGCCTTTGCTGCACAATATCTGGCTGTTGCACGAGAACTCGCCTTTCCGGCAGACAACGTTAATGTCAACGGTGGTGCCATTGCACTCGGTCATCCTATCGGCGCCAGTGGTGCACGGATTCTGGTCACCCTGGTCCATGCTCTTCATCAGCGTAATAAAAATACCGGTCTTGCCACCTTATGTATTGGTGGTGGGCAGGGAATTGCCATCATTATCGAACGCTGCTAAACAATGCCTGACCGCATCACCGCGGTCAGGCATCACTCTCTTCTGAGGCATTTTTACGCCACATCCTCATAACAGCCTGCCTGCGGGAAAATATATATCCCGCTGACCGATAGCTCTTCATGACAACTTCATAACCCTGGTATGGCTAACTGCACCAGAGAGATCAATGGTTGCGGGTAGACGCCTAAAATTAACACCAGCGCCGCACAGAGTATGACCATTCCCGTTGCCACTTTTTGTGACAGAGATTGCCTAAATTGTGGCTGACGCAATAGCCCGGGAGGGTTGAGGAAGAGGCTGATAGTAACGCGTAAATAGTAGTAAAGTCCGATAGCACTGCCTGCAATAGTGACGCCTGTCAGCCACCATAACTGCGCGCCAACACCAATGGCAATGATATAAAATTTACCGATAAAGCCAACGGTCACAGGTATACCCGCAAGCGACAACATCACAATCGTCATCGCCATAGCTAAACCAGGACGATGCCAGAACAGGCCACGCAATGCGTAGAGTGATTCGGTATCCTGCCCCCGGAACGGACTGGAAAGAAGGCTTACCACACCAAATGCACCAATAGTAGCCAGCAGATAGCCAGTAAGATAAA
>DWRH01000044.1:0-36987 GCA_022318365.1 Anthoptus insignis
ATTTAAACACGCGTTGAACGTCTGTTACCTGTAAATAGTACACAGGTGACTTATATGCATGTAATTTCAGTAATTTCTACCAAAGGTGGTGAAGGTAAATCCACTCACTCTGCTAATTTGGCCGGCTTCTGTGCTGATACTGGTCTTAAAACCCTTCTGATTGACGGCGACTACGCGCAGCCTACAGCCTCCAGTTACTATTCCTTACGCTTTGAAGCGCCATGCGGTCTTTACGAAATGCTGATGCAGACCGTAGATCTCAACCATCCCGAGCAACTGATTTCCCAGACCTGTATTGATAACCTTGATCTGATTATCTCTAATGATCCCCATGAGCAGCTCAAGACGTCCATGATGCACGCACCGGATGGCCGCATTCGTCTGCGTAACTTACTCCAGCATCCGTTATTTACTGCTTACGATGTCATCATCATTGATTCACAGGGCGCTCGTTCCATCATGCTGGAACTGGTGCTGCTGGCAACATCGCATACGGCAGTAGCTATGGTGAAGCCGGTGGTGCCGGATGTCCGCGAATTCCTACGAGGAACGGTAACACTGATGGAAGAACTTCTTCCTTATCGTGGGTTCGGTCTTACGCTGCCACCGATGAAAGTTCTGGTCAACTGCATGGATTACACTCTTTTGGCGGAAGAAGCGCTGAGTGCATTAACCACGATTATCGCTGATGGAACGTACAGTAAAGAGGATATTCCCCCCGTCACTCTGCTCGAAACCCAAATCTATGACCTTGAAGTCTACAAACAGGGTCATACGCGAGGGCAACCCGCTCACCGCCTTGAATACCAGACCGATCGTAAGAGTCTGCCAGCCGCGCAGACCATGCACGATCTGGCCTGTGAATTGTTCCCCGAATGGCGCGACCGTTTTGATGCGGTACTGCAAAACCATCCGAAAGGGGATAAAGAATGAAACTCTATCGTGCGACGTATAGCCTCTTAGCTCGCGATGGTCGGGTAACCGTTGATGAGCTGTGGGTCTTTTTTGAAGCCGAAACCTACTCTGACGCGCTGGAAAAAATACCAGGGTTACTGATGGCAATGTGGGATTGTTGCGAGTCCCAGCTCAAAGTATGGAATCTGGTGCCAGATAACCAGCTCGTTGATCTCAGTGTGAATATGGGGATTGATTCTCCCCGGGAGTGGAGTTTCTTTGAGGTCGCTTACTCCGCCGGTTCTGCCGTTTATCTTGATGTCGAACGTGATGGCTGGCCGTTATTTCTTATATTCCCGTCCTGGCTGGCCCGTTTGAACAAGGCTCTGGTCGAATGTCGTAGTGCTGGAGGCCAGCATGAATAACACCGAACAGATATCGCCGCCGCATTCAATCAGCGCCGAACAAGCAGTCCTTGGCGGTTTGTTGCTTGATAACGATCGCTGGGATGATATTGCAACGATTGTTTCTGCTGACCTCTTTTATTCGCGGCCGCATGGCGTGATTTTCTCCGCCATACAGACGTTATTGCTTCAGAACAAGCCTATCGACTTGATCACGCTCGCCGAATCAATGGAGCAGCAAGGAACGCTGGAACAATGTGGCGGTTTTGCCTATCTTGCGGAACTCTCCAAAAATACGCCCAGTGCGGCTAATATCGTCGCTTATGCAGAGTATGTTGCCAGCTATGGACAGAAGCGTCAGTTGCTGGAATTGGGGTACGATCTGGTCGGGCAGGCGAGTGATGCCAGAAGTGACCTGATGGTATTACTGGATGAAGCTGAGCGCCGCATCTTTGCTATTGCCGAACTGCAATCTTCGGATAGTGATGTTGATTTACCAACTTCACTGGAAACCTTCCTTAACCGGTTAGAGCAGCGTTGCGGCAGCGAAGATCTTATTACCGGTACGCCTACCGGCTTTGCTCAACTGAATACAATGACCAGCGGCTTCCAGCCTTGCGACCTGATTCTACTGGCTGGTCGTCCGTCAATGGGCAAAACCGCATTCGGGCTGGCGTTCTGCGAAGGGGCATTGAACGAGCGTCCGGATATGGCGGTGCAGGTCTACAGTCTGGAAATGCCTACCGAACAGCTGCTGATGCGCTTTACCGCCATGTTAGGGCGTGTCCCTCTGCAACACCTGCGCAATGGTGATATGCAGGATGAAGACTGGGCGCGGGTCAGTGCAGCTATGAAAGTCCTGCTTGAAGAGTGGAAAGGCAGGCTGGTGATTGATGATTCCAGCTATATGACACCGGCAATCCTACGCTCCCGGGTGAGAAAAAACATCCGTAAATACGGTCATCCATCCCTGATTCTGCTGGACTATCTGCAACTGATGCGCTGCCCGGGGCAGGAGAACCGGACGCAGGAGATCGCGGAAATCTCCCGCTCACTTAAAGCGCTGGCGAAAGAAATTAGCTGCCCAGTGGTGGCGTTGTCACAGCTCAACCGGGGACTGGAAAGCCGGGCGGATAAGCGCCCGAATAATGGCGATCTGCGTGACTCCGGGGCTTTGGAGCAGGATGCCGATCTGATTATGTTCGTCTACCGGGATGAAGTGTATGACGCCGATACGCATGAACCGGGCGTGGCTGAAATTATTCTTGGCAAGCAGCGTAACGGCCCAATTGGCACCGTAAAAGTACAGTATCAGGCGGAAATTACCCGTTTTGAGGATTTTAAAGGAGGTCGCTATGACTTCTAAGAAACCCAGCCAACTGGGCGTAAAGCTACTTCAGCGGGGCCGTACCCCGAATACTGAAAGCCCTGTCGTGCTGCTGCCGGTGAATGAAATGCCGATGGTTCTGGCGCTGGAGCAACTGCGTCCCAATCCGGATAACCCCCGAACGTCCCGCAATCCGAAGTATGAATATATCAAAGCGTCGATCCGCGCTCGGGGGCTGGATTCGGTGCCAAAAGTCACCAGAGATCCGGAAAGCCCTGAAGATGTTTATATCTTCAGCGACGGAGGCAACACTCGCTATTCCATTTTAACGGAACTGTACGCAGAAACAGGCGATGAGCGTTTTCGCCGCGTTCAGTGCATCGTGAAACCGTGGCCTGGACGTTTGCAGTGTGTTATCGGTCATTTGGCCGAGAATGATGTGCGTGGCGAGCTGTTATTTATTGAGAAAGCCTTTGGTATTGAGAAGGCGCGAGCTATTTATGAGGAACAACTGGGACGAGAAGTGAGCCAGAGAGAGCTGGCCGATCTGCTGAAAGAGGCGGGTTATCCGGTTCATCATTCGAATATCAGCCGTATGGTGGCAACAATCGAATACCTCTGGCCGTGGATGCCTAACCTGCTTAATTCGGGGATGGGACGGCCCCAGATAACCCAGCTTATCGCGCTACGAACTGCGGCGGAAAAAGCCTGGCAAGCCTTCAGCCAGAATGTCACATTACCTCCGGAACAGGAATTTAATGATGTCTTTGGCGGTGTTTGTCGAGTTTTTGACGACCCGGAACACTACTCAGCCGACGTCCTTAAAGAAGAGCTGATTGCGGCCCTGCTGAAGGCAATGCCCGATCCGCAACTGACCTACGATAGCTGGTTGATTGAGCTTGATCCGCAGGAACAAAACCGCCGCAAACTGTTTGGCGAGCCGGAGCCGCTTCCCCGGCATATTCTGGATGCAGACAAAACCCATGATGAACCTTCACCACCACCGGTTGCGGGGTCACCCTCTGTTGCCACTGATTCCGGATCAACGAGGAAAAAGCCAGTCACTATCGGGGGCGACTCCTCTGAGCATGTTGTCCAACAGCCTGATGAAGAACAGTTGGATCTTTATGATGGGAATATCCCCTTGGATTCAACACCTGGCTTACCCGACATTCTTCCGGGCGCTGAGCCAGAGCCTGCTGATGGTGACGATCAGCTTCTGGAACCGCCTGCAAATACCATCACTTTTGCCGCTAATGGGCTGGAGCCGGTCACCGATATCTGGCATATCCCGGCGTTACAGGATGATGTTGAACATCTACAGGACATCGCGTTTCGTCTAGCATTCGAACTGGCGGAGGTGATGGGGATTGAAGATGTTATTCAGGAAGATAAATCTCTCCTAGGCGCAGGCTATTCTCTCCCGCCAAAAGCGAACGGTGAGCTGCTGGCCGCATTGTGCGGTGGCGGAGCTTATACCCCGTTATCGACGTTAACCGGATTTTTACTCGGTGCTTCCAGTCCATTTGATGAACCCTTGCTCAATGATGTGTATGCGGTGAAATTCCTGCGGTTGATCAGAGTGGTGCGCCGGTTACGTGAGCTACAACGTCAGACGTTCAGGGAGGGGGCAGCATGAAAGCTGACTGGGTTGATGAGGCGCAGGAAGTAACCCAACTGTTGGTCGATAGCCAGGTTGAGCGCATTCGCTCTTCGTTTATATCACCGGCGATATCGTCTACTGAATGTGAACTCTGTGGAAATGAGATCCCGGAGGCCCGTCGCAGAGCGGTTCCTGGCGTCAGGCTGTGTGTTGACTGTCAGGCCATTGCCGAGTTTCGGCGGCGTGTTGGATAGGGAGGATGCGATGAAAACTGAAGCCACATCATGGATCGTTATTCTGCTTTGTTTTCTGGCATGGGCTGTTGATATTGCGATTATTTATGGAGGGAGTGCGCGATGAATGCACTGTTAACGCAGATAGTTATGGAGCTGAAGTCGGGCAATATCCGCCGTTGTGAGGCCATGGGATTAACCCTGGAAGAGATTCAGGAACTAAACAGCCTGACCGTTGAGGATCTGCATTATCTGATAAATACACAGGTCTCGCTTCTGACCTTCCGCATCAACCATACCAATCTGAACACCATGCTGGCGCAGGCCCGTCGTGAGCAGACCCGGATGCAGCGGATCGACAGGGCGTTAATGCTGGGCGGTTCTATCGAGCTGATGCAGCATTTTTTCGGCCTGACAGCGACGGAAGTCAGTTCCCGACGACGCCTGGTTGGTGTTGTGACCAGGCAGGGGCGCAGCCAGATCCCCACAGAAGAGCAGGAAGTGGCGGTGTGGCAGCAGTGGAAGGCATCGAACGTTGACAACATGGAATCACTGGATGCGCTGGAAGCCATGATGTTAATTGCTGAACAGCAGAATATTTCGTTAACCACAGTCTGGACGTTAACCAAAGGATGGAGTGCCGCCTGATGGCTATTGTTCCCGTCGATGATGTTATCCAACGTACGCTGGCGAAGATGCAAAACCGGATTGAGCAAAAAGCGCAGTCCGGTGAGCAGAGTAATGAGCAGAGCGGATTACTCTTTTTGGGGAACGTGCATGACGCCGTTCCCCGGCGTTTATTTCTGGATAGCCGGTTATCGCCATTGGATAAGATGGCCTGGGTGATGATCCGGCTGTATGCCCAGCAGAATGAGGGCGCAGTTTTTCCAACTTACGACGAATTGCAGTGCCAGCTGGCGTTACCTCATTCGGATAAAGCCTCCCGGGAGACGGTCAGCAGGGCACTGTTAATGCTGCGTCTGACAGGGTGGCTGAGTCTGTGCAAACGTGTCAGAGATAAATCAGGGCGCATTCGCGGCAATGTCTATGCTCAGCATGATGAGCCGCTGGGGCTGTTTGACGCGGAATACTTCGATCCCGGTTGGCTTGATGCTGTTGCCGATGCCTGCCGACACACCAATAAAACAATACGCTTGACGGCGCTGGCCGTTTTGCAGGATATCAAATCCGATACCCGTATGCGCCACCGGCATTCACGCGTTGCGCTGATAGAAGCCCGGTTATCAGCTCCACAAACTCCGCAGGAAATGGTGTCATCACGGCAGAAGAAAATCCCCGGTTCTGAAACCGAACCAGGTCAAAAATTACAAAGTTCGGAATCCGAACTTAGCTATCTAAAGGGGGATATTTTACCGGGTTCGGATTCCGAACTAAGCCGGAAATCAAGGGATGGCGGCTTAGTTCGAAAATCGAACTGTTACGTACGTAGTTTTACACAGAGTGTAAAAGATACGTACGTAGGGGGCGAAAGTCGGTTGTCATGGCCGACGGTGGTAATCGAACGGCTGAACACGCCTGACCGAGGTATGCTGGAGCAACAACTTAGCGCGTTACCTGACGGACTGGGACAGCGGATGTTGGACGATCTGGCTGGCCGTATGAAAGCGACAGAGGTCAGGAATGTCACGGCCTACCTGCTGGCGAATCTGAAGCGGGCAAGGGAAGGGCAGTTTAACACTGGTGACGTTGGTGCGGTGCATCCGCCTGTAAAGCCCAAATCGGTTGCAACGCCACTATCTGGCGGAAAAACAGAGATCAAACGTGCTCGCAGAGAGTTTGTGTCTGGTGTGATGGCTGAGATCCGAGGGAATTATTTTAGGTTATAAAGTGAGCAGTGTTGACAGTGTCAACAGGCTAAAGTATTAATTATTTTTTCAGATGAGAGGAAAAAATTTTTATCATTCATGAGGATGTGTGAGGATAAATCTCAAAGATACGTGAGTATTGAAAAACTTACGTTATTTTTGTTGGCTGAATCAGGCTCGCTTTTCGTTCACAGTGAACTCTACAGCGCCTCAGACGGCTTTTTGCCAGGAGCGAACCTTAATAAATCCTCGCTGAATCAGTTAATGATAATGACCAGTTTACTGTTGTTACATATAATGTTTGTTAGTTAAGTAATTAGTCTGATTTTAATTTTCCGGCTCTTACGAATATTTTACAAAGTTCTGTTGGTAGTATTGCACCACCATCCAAGCCGCCATTATTTTGTCCAAGTCCCGCATTAACAAATGAAAGCAGAAGAGATCGTTCCATTCTTAGGGATTCAGAAATATCATACATCGAAAACGCAACCAATG
This sequence comes from Anthoptus insignis, assembly GCA_022318365.1. Lineage (NCBI taxonomy): Eukaryota > Metazoa > Arthropoda > Insecta > Lepidoptera > Hesperiidae > Anthoptus > Anthoptus insignis. The sequence continues at coordinate 6,783 of DWRH01000044.1, forward strand.
CAGGAATGTCAAACGCAGGAATACGTTCCAATGCGACAAGCACACGACAAAACTCAGAAAAATTAATTTCCTCACGGGCGAATGCCTTAAAAAACTTTGCTGCCAACTCTGGCTTATCTTCACTCTCAATGCGATCTATTATTTCGATTATTCTTGCGCCAGCCTTCCCGCTAAATTTATCGTCTTCATTCAACTTATCAACCATAGCTGCTCGCTCAGATTTTGAAAGATCAGAAAATTTAGTCAAGAAGCGAATGAGTTTTTCGGTGAATATATAGTCTCTTACAGAGCCTGCAGCACTAAATATCCCAACGGCCGTATTAATAAAAGGAATATCTTTTAGAACATCTGAATCAATCAACATATCCAGTCCGTACTCAGCGTACTCTTTGCTCAGATCGACGACTGATTCTGATTTGATAGCATTCATCAATGCGGAACCGCGTTTGGAATCTTTTTCCATGTCCTCTCCTACGAGAATCAAGTCTTTCATTTTTGAGGCCTAATGTGAGCAACGCTTAGGCGTCAATCAATCATCAAGAATGTAATACATTCTATTTTACCTTATTAAGAATCGCCTTTAAATCAACAAAGGGGCTATACCAAGTACCATCCGAATTAACGCGACATAGGAGGATATGTCCGCTTCGCTCACAGTGGAGCTTCAACTTAATTTTCTCGTACGTTTTGTGCATAGCCGACCGTTCACAGATCTACTGGCAGCCTTGCGGGCAACAGTGGTTAAATTTAAAGCTGAAAAAGTTACGATTCTTTCTGGTTTGCAAAAATAGTTTCTCATTGTTCCGGACCTCCGCAATCCGTAACCATTTCCATCTCGTTAACTTTCAACGGATGGATTCCCATGTCAGACAAGACAGAAAAGAAAGTCGGTGCGCTGCATTCTGAGCTGCGCATCGAGCTGCATACCCAATACGCCATTAACACCTGGAGCGGGCGGCCTGCCTCGGAAGGTAAGCCATCACTCATCGGGATGCCGCTTTTTTTTCGGCTTATTTCCCGGATTAACCTCGATTCACTAGCCGATAATCCGTGGGCGGATGCGGCCTTGGTGGAAGTGGAAACATTGCTGGAAACGGCCAGCCAACAGCTTCAGAAATGGCTGAACGATATCGATGCCTTGATGGCGATGCTGCCTGCTAACGCTTCTGTTTCCGGAGTCACTTCCACCGCGCCGCTGAATATAGGTGTGCACAGTCATACCCCGCTTGGATACCGCTGCGTTTACCTCCTTGTTGGATTTGATCAGCTAATTTTGCGTGTCTTTCAGGCGCATCACTACGGTCTGATGTCACTGAAAGAGCGTAAAGCCTGGTTACATCGTGGCAGCCATCAAATTCGCCGTATCTTCTCTGTCGCTCTGCGTTATCGTTCTCATCCCGTAACCCGCCAGGATATTGCCTCAGATAACGACATTGCTCGGCAGGCTATTGAACAATTTGGGGAACTGGACAGGGCTATCCTGCTGGGAACCCGTCGTTCCCGCTTTTCTCCGCCAGTAAGCGCCGAAAGTATTAATGTGCTAAAAGCCGCATTCAAACGTCAGTCACGCAAAGAAAAAGCGGCAAAGCAGGAGATGCAGGATGATTAGCAATAAGACTGTTTTTACCGGATTGTTCGTCCTGAGTACCTGCCTGAGTGGCTGTGCGAGTGTTGACAGTGTCAACAGTGCGATAAACCAGATTAGCGGCGGGATCTTCTCAGTCGGTTTCGCACCGGCAGACAGTGATCCGGTAGTGTTGTCGAGAGGCGTACCGCAGGCTAGCCACAAAATCGCGCAGGAATATCGTGTTCCCGTTGATGTTGATACGGCAGCGGCGCGGGTAAAACGCTACTACCGCTTTATCTCGGCTGAAGAAGTAGCGCAGCTACGTAACAATGGTACGCAAAGTGGAGGGTGGACTGCCGCTTCAGTAGCTGATGGGGCATGGGTATGGGATGGGCAACCCGGTAGCTACTACAAAATGGGGCGCGACTGGGGAAGCGAGAATACCAACGACAGCGTTCAGGTCGAACTGGGGAAAAACGGTTCCGGTAGCCGTATGTATATCACCTTTCGTTCCGGGCTGGCCTCTCATGCCACGGCGGCTTATACCAGCAAGCTATTTGAGAATATGAAGAGCGTGGCGGAAGGGACGATCCGATGAGGCTCTTTCTCTGTGAAAAGCCCAGTCAGGGGCGCGATATTGCCGCCGTGCTGGGTGCGACAAAGAAAATGCCGGGTTATCAGACCGGAAACGGCGTGTGCGTCACTTGGGGTTTTGGTCACCTGCTGGAACAGGCCAGCCCGGATGCCTACGGTGAACAGTTCGGCGTTCCCTGGCGTACTGACGTATTACCGGTATTACCGACAACATGGCAAATGCGGGTTAAACCGGATGCGTCGGCTCAGTTCTCCGTTATTCAGAAATTGCTGAAACAGGCCGATACGGTAGTGATTGCCACTGATGCTGATCGGGAAGGAGAGGTGATTGCCCGTGAAATCCTCGATTATTGCCATTATCAGGGAAAGGTTGAGCGGTTATGGCTCTCGGCGCTGGATGAAGCCAGCGTTCGTGCCGCGCTGGCGGCGATAAAGCCCGGAAGTACGACTTTGCCCTACTATTTAGCCGGTCTAGGCCGTGCCCGGGCTGACTGGCAGATCGGCATGAATATGACGAGATTATATTCGGTCAAGGCCCGGGAGAATGGCTACGGTAGTGTTTTATCGGTAGGACGGGTGCAGACGCCGACGCTCAACCTGGTTGTGGTACGCGATCGCGATATTGCGCAGTTTGTTCCGAAACCTTATTGGAATGTTGTGGCGCAGTTGGCGGCGGGAGGGGGCGTATTTCAGGCGCAGTGGGTGCCTGCGGCAGCGTATTGCGATGAGGAAAAACGCTGTATAAATCCGACAGCGGCTCAGCAGGTGGTTCAGCTTTGTCAGAAAACCGGACAGGCAACGGTGGCAGAGGTTGAGACCAAAAGGGAAACGGAGTCTGCTCCGCTGGCATTTGATCTCGGTACGCTACAACAAGCCTGTTCCCGCCGTTTCGGCTATGGCGCTCAGCAGGTGCTGGATATTGCGCAGGCTTTGTATGAAACCCACAAAGCGACGACGTACCCTCGAACCGATTGTGGCTATCTGCCGACATCAATGCGTGCCGAGATTGGGCAGGTTATAGCAGCGATACAACAAAGCGATCCTCCTTTATCTGCGATCATCTCGCGGCTTGATGTGCAGCATGTTTCGCGCATCTGGAATGATAAAAAGATCACCGCGCACCACGGCATTATCCCCACAAAGCAGCCCTGCTCTCTGGCAAAAATGAGTGAGCAGGAGTGCAACGTTTACCAGCTTATCCGGCAGCATTATCTGGCTCAGTTTCTGCCGAATCATGAAGTGGATGCCACGCGGGTTTCGCTGTATTGTGGTGGGCAGTTATTTAAGGCCAGCGGTAAGATTGTGGTCGTTGCTGGCTGGAAGAGTCTGTTTGATAAAGATGCTGAAGAGGATACAGGCGATACCGGTGACAAGGTCCGGTTACCAGCAATGGCTAAAGGGAGCGTATCCCAGGTCACTGGTGCAGAAGCGAAGGCGCAGCAGACAAAACCACCGGAACACTATACGGAAGGGACGCTAATTGCCGCGATGAAGAATGCGGCGCAGTTTGTCACCGATCCGCGCCTTAAAAAGATCCTCAAAGAGAACGCGGGGCTGGGAACGGAAGCGACCCGTGCTGGCGTAATTGAGACGCTACTGAAGCGTGGTTTTGTGGTGAAGAAAGGCAAGTATCTGCTGGCGACACCTATCGCGGCTGATTTAATGGCTGTGTTACCGGCACAGCTTAAAGATCCGGGAATGACGGCGCTTTGGGAGCAATCGCTGGATGATATCGCTGAAGGCAGAATGTCGCTCGATGATTTTATGGCGAAACAGTCAGCCTGGACAATGCAACTGGTCGCAAAAGGGCATCAGCAGACCGTTAATATTACGTTACCACCTTCTCCACCGTGTCCGATCTGCGGGGGGACAACGTGTCAGCGCACGGGGAAATCAGGCACATTCTGGGGATGTGTCAATTATCCTGACTGCAACGGGATTGTGAATGTCGGTTCGAAGAAACCCGCTCGTCGGCGGAAAAGTCCGACAAAGAAAAGTGTCTGACTGGCATTATGTTTTTGATTGGAAGCGTGGCGTGAATTTGCTATTTTGCTGATGGCTTTGAAGTATCCCGCGACTGCGGTAATCCGATTTTTCGTGCCTACAGGCGGACTATTGGACAGTATAGCAACCCATTTTGTTACCTGGATGAGGTTGTAAGGCGTGACCCTCCGTGAAATTACACGTCGGCCAAAAAAGGCTCTGGCCCGGAGAAGTGACATTGACGATGAACCCATGGTACAGGTTCAGAGGCTCGATACCAGGATGGAATCGGGCCTTTTGTTCATTATTAATATGACAAGAAGAGGCTGCAAATGGTTGAACCATCAGAAATACTTAAGGCATTGCCAACAAAGGTAGTTGAGGAAACATACAGTGATGGAGTAAAAGACACTCTTCAAGAAGTGAGTAAGATAGGTGTTGATGCTGTTAAGACTATTCGTTTAGCGTTGTTTCCGCTGCAATTTGCAGGGATGCTCCAGGATCGTTTAGCTAATTATATAAAACGCTCTCTTCAAAAAGTTCCTCTCGAAAATCGTATGTCACCTATTGAGTCTGTTGCATTACAGCTTTGTGATAAACTCCGAATTCAGGAGGAAAAAAGTATTGTCACGGATATGTATATTAATTTACTCGCCAGGAGTATGGATGCCAAGAGGTTAGGTGAAGCGCATCCTGCTTTTATATTTATAATAAGCCAACTTGCTCCTGACGAAGCTTTGCTGATTCAACAATTATCTTCTTCAGAACCTTCGGCATATATGCGCCATTTAAAAAAAGGTAATGATGTGATTGGTAAGGATGAGAGAAGTAAGGCAATAGAAGCTGGAAACCTTTCTGAGACCTATAAAGATAAACTATCTAAGATGATGGCTCGGCCAGAAGAATTGATGCAGCCTGAACTTCTTTATACATATATAGAACATTTGGTTTCATTAGGTATAGTTTCTTATACAAATGATCCATGGAATATTGATAAAGTGCCAAACAAAGCCCTTATCAATTATAAATTTTGGTTTATAGAGTTAAATCCATTTGGAAAATTATTTTTTTCTGCTTGCTTATCTGACGAATGATGTATTTCAAGGGAGCGCTATTGTTTATTTACATAATGGATTCAGCCTTTAATAATGTAAACGTTAACTCGTTGTCTCCGACAACAGCCAATGTCCCAGTAATCTGAGAGGGACGCCTTCGGGCGGTAACTCTGCTTAACCTTTGAAAGCAGGGATCGCAACAGCGATAAAGGTATACTTCAACCACGGACCGTCAGCGTCATACACTTCATTCTTCAGGTTACATGTGCGTTGGCTTTCCTCGCTCACCCCAGTCACTTACTAAAGTAAGCGCCTGGGATTCGCTGCGTCGCCGCGTTATTCGCCTGATGGCCTCCCCCCTGCGGGGCCAGCGCAAGCGCTGTTCAAAACGCCAATGCGTTTTGTCCTGTAACCCGAATTATTTCGTGTATCTCTGTTTGATACCCCAGCGGGAAAACCCCGGTTGGGATATTTCTCCGTTTATCGAATTTTCCCAGGAGAAATATCATGTCTACAGCATCTAAAACCACCACAGCTAAACCTAAAAAAGGTAGTGCAAGCAAGCCCCGGCTCCCATTCCTGCTGAATCAGCAACTCCAGCTCAATCAGCAACTCCGGCACGACCGAAACCACAATCCAGCTACTTTAATTTGCATATTGATGGGCTGGATTATCTGAGCAACATCCGCGAAATTAACACCGCTACGGGTTCATTCCTGAGCTGCACAATTAACGCGTTACATGGCTCAACTGAAAAACCTGAATACACGCGTTTTGATGTCACGGTATCGGGTCAACAGACCACCTCTTTAATCGGACGCTGCCAGAATGCGGTGAATGAAGAGAAAAAAGTCCTTATCGGTTTTAAACTCAGCAACCTGATTGCCGATGTGTTTACTTTAACCAAAGGCGATCATGCGGGTGAAGCAGGAGCGTCACTGCGATCGAGACTGATAAAAAATCAGTTTTATCAAAGTTGGGCAACATATGGTTTATAAAGCTGAAAAAACTGAGTCTGCCGACTCCGCATACTGATAATAGAAATAAGCTAATCTCCACTTTATAACCTTCCTTGTTAGTTGTATTCGCGCCAGATTTTTTCTGGCGTTTTTTTTCGCTGTAAAAACAGTTGTTCGTTGAGGACATACCGTTGGTTTCGCAAAGTTAGGCCTCTTTTGTCTGACTAAGGAACTTGCATGAATCTTCATATCCCAATGGCTGTCTGTCTGACTGCCAGTCTCCTAGCTGGTTGTACGCAAAAGCTCCAGCAACCGGATACCCAACCTCACCCTGCGGCACTGAACAGCAACCTCCAGCCAGTCCGATTGGATGTATATGGTGCCGCGCCAGAAGTTGTTCGCTATGACCGCTACCTGCTGATTGATACCTCGCCAAGTGCTGCACAGCGTGCGCCGCTGGAACAGACTATTGATATCCGTATCCCCGCGTCATTATCGCCGACCGTGGCGGATGCCATGCGCTATGCCCTACGCCAGTCAGGGTACTCGTTGTGTAGTACGACATCGGCGAATCGGGTGCTGCATAATCAGATGTTGCCTGCCGTGCATTATCAACTGGGGCCAATGCGCCTGAGTCAGGCACTACAAATCCTGGCCGGATCGGCCTGGCAGCTTGAGGTTGATTCTGTGCAACGGATCGTCTGCCATTCATTACGTGATGGCTATCGTTTACCGCCGAAAGCGGTGAACACGTCGGTCACTTCGGTCTCTGTGCCGTTACCTGCTCAGTCCGTCAATATTACTGCTCTGGCTTCGCAGAGGATGCTGAAATGAAAGAGTCTGTTAGACCTGCACGCAGCAAACTCTGGGCGATAGTCCGTTACGGATTCGGTGGGCTGGTTTTATTTGCATTAGGTGGAACCACATTTATCAGCCTTAAGTCCGTTCAGGTTCTTTCCGCTGAGGTCAGCCAGCTTAAAACTGCATTGCAGGGTAGTCCAGATATCGCGCCACTTCAGGCACAGCTAACAATACTGCAACAGCAGTTTGAGGTGTCACAAATGCAACTGGGGAATATGGCTGACAAACCGGCGCTTGCGGCTTTGCAGCAGAAGGCTGAGGCGCTGGTTAAGCAACAGAGCGAGCAGGCTGCTTCGGTTATGGCCCTTAAAACCGGGCTGTCCTCTCTTCAGGAGCAGGTTCACTCTTTGAATCAGCGTTCGGTCAACGTCGCTGCCATGACGCCTGAGGCAGCGGCGGTAAAGAAGAAGCCCATACCGAAAGCACTGCGACCAGTTATAGCTCCCTTCGTCCTTACTGGTATCGAAAGGCGGGGAGGCATTGCCTTTGCCGCGATAGCGCCACAATCGGCAACACAACTGACAGAAATAACGTTGTTGGAACCAGGGGAAACCCATCAGGGCTGGATGTTGCTGGCGATTACAGGTCAGCAGGCTCAGTTTCGCGTGGCGGGGAAAAACCAGACGTTGACGGTGCGATAAGGAGGTCTGGATGAAAAAGCTCAAAATTGTGTTGTTGTTGGGAGTGTTGACAGTGTCAACAGTCGCACTCGCTGCACCTTCAGTGAATCAGGAAAACAGCCTGACTGTGAATACGTCGTTACAGATGCTGGAACAGCAACAAATGACGCTGAGCGCACAGGAGTGGGGGCTGACAGCGGAAGAATGGCAGCGTTATGAAACGCTGAAAAAAGGACGGCGCGGCGTGCTGTCTCCGGGGTTAGATCCGCTGACGATGCTGGGCATTGAGGCGTGTAGTGATGAAGAGCGCCGTCATTTTGCCGAGCTGACGGTGAAGCAGGAGTTTCAGCGGGTTGAAGCTGAGCTGGCATTTCAGCGAGAAGTGAATAGTGCGTGGATACGAATCTATCCCGGCGTTCTGCCCGTTCAGGATCTGCGCAGTAAATTCAGTGACACCCGTCAGGCACTGTTTGTGAAAGATAGCTGTTCGGCCTGCGAGCGCAAGTTGGCCCAGTTGATGAAATCAAACCAGCCACTGGATATCTATCTGGTTGGTAGCGGCGGTAAGGATGCGGCGGTCCGAAGCTGGGCGAAGAAACATAATATCCCTGCTGAAAAGGTGAAAAACCGTCAAGTCACGTTGAATCACGACAATGGTATGTGGCTGAAATATGGCAACGGGATGATGCCGGTTGTATTGCAACAGGGGGCGCAGGGATGGCAGCGCGTAAACTGATGTGGCTGGCAATGTTCATCGCGCTGCCGGAATGCCTGTCTGCGCAATCTGTACCGGCAGGATATTACCGGGTTGCTCAGGCGGAAAATGTTCCCGCCGAGGCGCTGTATAGCATGGCGCTGACGGAGTCCTCCCGCAAGCTGGCGCATAGTGTGCGTCCGTGGCCGTGGACAATTAATGTTGCCGGGAAGGGATATCGCTACGCCTCCCGGAAAGAGGCATATCAGGCGCTGTTAGATTTTATGCGGCGCTATCCACTCAGGCGTATCGATGTCGGTATTGCGCAGGTCAATCTGGGCTGGAACGGCCATCATTTCACCTCCACCTGGGAAGCATTTGACCCCTATATCAATCTGCACGCTGCGGCCCGTATTTTGCGAGCCTGTTACGAGCGTAGCCCCGGGAGCTGGATATCGGCTGCGGGGTGCTACCACCATCCGGCAGGTGGTAAACCTGCACAAACCTATAAGGCCATAGTGTCACGTCACCTCGGCACGTTACAGCCGTCCGTACAGGGGTTGGCATTCAATCAGGGAGGAACACAATGGTGATGCGTATTCCGCTGGTTCTCGCACTGCTGTTTCCGGGCATAAGTCAGGCAGAGCTGACCGTTGTCGCCGATCTGGGCGGACAGTCAACGGCTGAATACTTTGCCGGTATTAACAATCAGGAGGAAGTTCCATCCACCTCGCAAGTGTTGACATTGTCAACACCCGACAAAGCATCGGTATTACCCATTCGTACCCCGGAGCTTTCGCCCGGGCCGCTGGAAGCTCGTTCTCTCTCTATGCCCGGAATGCGGTCGATTTTCCTGATTGGTGACGACGATCTTTCCCGGCGCTGGCTGTCTTTGCGGCGCGATCGGCTTATTCAGCTTAATGCTGTGGGTTATGTGGTGAATGTCGCCAGTAAAGCGGCATGGGATGATTTGCAGCACCAGGCTAACGGACTGGAGTTGCTTCCGGTTTCCGGTAGCGATCTGGCCCTTCGGCTGGGGATTTCTCACTATCCGGTACTGATTAGCGAGAAGGGGCTGGAGCAATGAGAGCAGGATTACCGCTGGATGATATTAGTCATTTGATTGGCTTGGTCGCGGTGAATTCACTGATTTGGCTAATTTTTTTTTTGCTGGTCATGACGGGAGAAAAAAATGAGCGACCGCTATGTTATTGAAGCTATGCTGCGGCCTGCAGTGGAGCTGAATACCGCCGTTGTTGCCGCCTGCGCCAGCTATATCTGCGTGAGGGCTCCGTGGGCGGTGGCGCTGGCACCTTCGGTCAGCTATGTCACGGCGGCAGGGTTTGCCGTGCTGTCGGTGAAACGGATTCGACAGGGGTTACGGGTATTACGTTACCGACGTAATATCCGGCGTTTGCCCCGTTATGTTGTGACAAGTAGTGAGGTGCCGGTGAGCAATCAGCGGTTATTTCTGGGTAAAGGGTTTATGTGGGAGCAAAAGCACACCCAACGTCTGCTCGATACCCTGCGTCCGGAGGTGGCGGGTTACGTCAATCCTCCTGCGCTATATCAGGCAGCACGCCGTTTTGAGCAGCACTATGAGCATCGCTTCCCTACATTGTGCAAACTGCTGGCCCGTGATTCGGCGTTGAATCCCATTCGACCATTGCCGCCGGTCGGCGGCCATCCGGCATTGCATGGCATCGAGCCGGATGAAGTTAATGTCTCAATGAGTCTGGGAGAGCGTGTCGGGCATATGCTGGTTTTGGGTACTACGCGCGTCGGCAAAACTCGCCTCGCCGAGCTGCTGATCACCCAGGATATTAGACGTGGCAACGTCACCATTGTTTTCGACCCGAAAGGCGATGCCGATTTGCTGAAGCGAATGTATGCCGAGTCACACCGCGCAGGCCGTGCTGGTGAATTTCATGTTTTCCATCTGGGATGGTCGGATATCAGCGCCCGTTACAACGCGGTCGGGCGCTTTGGCCGTATCTCGGAAGTGGCTTCGCGTGTTGCCGGTCAGCTCAGTAGTGAAGGTAACAGCGCCGCATTTAAAGAGTTCGCCTGGCGTTTCGTCAATATTATTGCCCGGGCGCTGGTAGCATTGGGGCAACGTCCTGACTTTGGCCTTATCCAGCGCTACGTGAACAATATCGGCGATCTGTTTGAGACCTATGCGGAAACCTGGATGGTGAAGCACACTCCGATACTGTGGCAACAGGTGGAGAATCTGGAGCAAATTCTGGATGAGCGCGATATTCCCCGGCATATGGAAGGTCGCTCGCTGCGTGTGGTGGCGATAGAACAGGTGCTGAACAGCGACGAGGGGAAAAAGGTTTACGATCCGGTGCTCGATGGCCTGCGTTCGTCGGTACGCTATGACCAGAAGTATTACGACAAAATAGTGGCATCGCTTCTGCCGTTGCTGGAAAAACTGACATCGGGTAAGACAGCTCAACTGATCTCACCAAACTACACCGATATGTCCGATCCGCGTCCTATCTTTGACTGGCAACAGGTGATCCGTAAAAAGGGCGTGGTTTATATCGGCCTTGATGCGTTGTCCGATCCGGAAGTTGCGGCGGCGGTGGGCAATTCGATGTTTGCTGATTTGGTCTCCGTGGCGGGGCATATCTACAAATTTGGCGTAAATGATGGCCTGCCCGGTGACGAGGGCGAGAAGACGCCGATCAGCCTGCACTGTGACGAGTTTAACGAGCTGATGGGAGATGAATTTATTCCGCTGATCAACAAAGGCGGCGGGGCAGGCATCGAGGTGACGGCATATACCCAGACGCTGCCGGATATCGAAGCGCGACTGGGCAATGCGGCGAAAGCGGCTCAGGTAGTGGGGAACTTCAACAGCCTGGTGATGCTGCGGGTGCGGCATACGGAAACGGCAGAACTGATGACGAAGCAGTTACCGGAAGTGGAGGTCTATACCAAAACGCTGGTTTCCGGTGTCACTGATATCTCGAATCCGGAAATGGGTAGCGATTTTACTTCGAATACCCAGGACAGGGTCAGTACGGTACGTACGCCATTGATCACTGCCGCGAACGTGATCAATCTGCCGAAAGGACAGGCATTTGCCTTGCTCGAAGGAGGGCGATTGTGGAAGATTCGGATGCCGTTACCTTCAGCCAGTACGGATGCTCTGATGCCGGACAGTATCGGGCAGATCGCAGACTATATGCAGCGAAATTACCGGACCAGCGATGCCTGGTGGTCGGGCAGTGCGTTACCGGGAGATTACGATGCAGCCACTTTTTGAAAAGGAAATCATGATGAAACAACGTTATCGGGTTGAAGCGGTTATGGCGTCTTCAAAGCAGAATAAGCTGGAAGTCCCGCGTGATGTGATGGATATCTTGTGCGAACAGGATTGCTCGTCACTTCAGATCCCGGAAATTATTGAGCGTCTGACTTCGCTGGGTTATCGCCCGAGATATGAAGCCAACGCTGATACGTTCTTTGATATCGCTACCTTGTGGATTTGGGTGGGTCAGGAAGAGATGTTACTGAACTGCCAGATGGAGTCGCTGGCGTTGCATTAAGGGGATACTATGTCGCAGATGAACACGCCTTCAGCCCCGGTACAATCCACCACGCCCCCAAAGCCGCATGGTTTTTTTACCGTGCTGCTATGGGATACGCCGTGGCGCATTATCGGGATGTTACTGGTATCGCTGCTGTTTAGCCTGATTGTGGAATATATCGGTATCGCGTTCTTCTGGCCGGATCAAGGAGCGGAACATAGTCGTGCCGTTATGCAGATGGAAAGCGGTTATTTTGCCGAGGGGTTTACGCAGAGTTTGCTGCTGCCATCTCCGGTGGTGACAGTGCAGGGCTGGATCGCGCTGGGTTATCAGTGGCTGTTTGTGAACAGTGGGTTTATGGGCTGGTTACAGTCAATTCAGACGCCAACAGCCGGAAGTGGTAATGGCCCCACGGATGAGCTAAATGCTTGGAGTACCTGGGCGGTACAGGTCGCATATGAATACCTGATGGCGACGATGTATGTATCGCTGGTCTTTCTGATGCGGGTCACTATTCTGGTGCTCTCGATACCGTTATTTATCCTGGTTGCCATTGTCGGAATCGCGGACGGGATGGTACGACGCGATCTGCGTCGCTACGGTGCGGCATATGAGTCAAGTTTTCTTTATCATCATGCTAAACGCTTAGTGAAGCCAGCGATGTATATACCGTGTGTGTTGTATCTGTCAGCGCCGTTTGCAGTATATCCGAATTTGCTGCTGCTGCCGGCGGCATTGCTGATGGGGCTGGCTATTTCGGTGACGATGGGAAACTTTAAGAAGTATTTATAGGTTATAAAAATCGATTTATTTATAATGGCTTATTCTTGATGCGATGGAGTCGCAAATGCCTAAACCGACGATACGAGAATTTGGTGAGGTGGCAGTCGAGCAAACTAACGAATTATTCCGGTTGGCCGATAAACCTCTGCTTGCTTGCCTATTGAATGAAGTTGATCTGCAATGGTGTATTGCCTCAGTGCGGAATATGCCTGAAGAAAGACGACTCCCCTGGGATCAAATTGGCGCGATGCTTCGGGAAGATAATGCCTTCAACTTTTGTTTTAAGTTGCTGGATGCCCAACATCAGCCCGCAGGTGCGTGTATCTGTGAATATTGCCCGGGGGATGATGTACTGAATGTTGAGATGTTGCAGAATTTTCAGATCCAGCCATCCATTCTCGATGGCAACATGCTGAAGTTTTCACTCTATGCCATTATTTTGTTTCTTCTGGAAACCGAAGGCTCTGGTGTACGTTTGATGTTCCCCATTAATCAGGCTGTTGCTGCTTATTACGTTGACGAGCATGGTTTCCAGGATATTACTGACGATGGATCAAGAGATATCCTCTATCGCTCGGCGGCTGAGCTGGTTGACTGGTTCAGACGTGACACTGATTTAGTTGATGGTGAGTGATTTATGAGCGATACTATGAGACAGTATACGCGACGAACTAAGGAGTTAGGTATGGTGACGAGAAAGAGAAAATTAGTCGCGCCTGAATACCCTTGTTTCCAGGTGCCAGAAAAAAATCAGGTTCATGAGGACGGAAGCACTGAGAGTGTGGTTCGTGGCCGTAATGGCAAAAAAGTGACGTTTACTACTCCAAAAGGCCAGAAAATTAGCGCCTCGAAAAGCGAAGTTTTTGACGTGCTGTTGAATTCAGCAAAATCAACACGCCAGCCACGAATTATCTCTGAAGGTATCTGCGACCTGACCAGATACGAGCTTCTTTCCAAATAGATCAAAGGCCGCGCTCGCGGCCTTACTTATTTTGTCTTGGAATGGCATGTACAATCCTGACCAATCTTATCGGTTCTATCCCCTAATTTCTTGCTAGATCAACTTTTTGAGTTTAATTTTTTTCGAAAATTACCTAATCCGAAAGCCCAAGCCTTAGAAATATTTAAAAGTGTTAACGCTAAAGCACGGCAACATTCTGGAGTGAAAAAAGTGTTCGATTCACCTAACTCGGTATTAACATATTCAAGTATGTTCCCGTGACATAGATTATGACGAATGCGTACTATTTCAGCGTAAGGAGATGGTTTAGCAGTAGAAGTTATTTTTTCAATAAAATTGTCCTCACCTTGGAATGCAAGCAATTTTACTGGTAATCCTTTTTTATGAGCGCTTAACAGTAGCTTATTACTTAGTATTTTATACGGATCTAATTCAGTTACTTGTATTGGATTCTCTATCTGGGCCATTGTCACTCGTATAGATGCTTCAATCCCGATAAGAAAACTTGTGCATGCAGGCAAATATAATTCAGCTTTTAAAGCCTCTGAACCTTGGGCAAAAAACCAATGGACTTCAGCTCCTAACCCTTGCTCAAAAAAGTACACTCGTTCACTATGCTCACTGCGAACTTTCTCTAAGTAAGCATTTAATTCTTCATCCATAGTATTCCTCTCACCTCATTTTAGAATGTAATAAATACATTAAGTTGTCAGGCTTTCCCTTAGAACAGAATAGCAAGCTTGCGCATCTTTCTGGTTTAAGGGATAGCCTTGCCGGGAGCGCAAGCTTTCTTGCGCCGGGGTGGCAAAGAACCCCGATGGCGCATTATGCGCCACGCTTTACCCCTTCCATAATTTTCTAAATTCCAATTCTGTTTTCTTGCTGTCCGCCAGGACGCTTTTCGCCACTCTTTCCTCCATACATGCAATCGTATTGAAGGAGGTTTATATGCACATGACACAAGCCCGGGCATGGTGCTTGTTGGGTTTTTTGCTGATCTCGGGCGTTCAGGCCGCTGAGTCTGACGAGTTGGCGCTGGTAATGAAGCAGCTGGATCAGGTGCAGGCCGCGCTGGAACGCGCCCGTGTTGTTACTGTTCAGGATGGGCAGAACGGACGCTTCTATTTCGATTATCAGAGGGCAACGCAGGACATCAAGGCGATTCGCCAGGGGATCGGTATCTACCTGGAACCTTCCCGCGCTCAGCCCGTACCTTCGACCTCTCTCACCGGTCAGTACCGGATGGAGCGTCGCCCGTGAACGAGGCTCAGACCAGTGCATTTAAGGCGGCAAGCGGCAATGCCGATCCCGCACTGCTGAGCAAGGTGTTCATTGGTGCGCTGATTGCCCTGCTGATTTTGTGGGTGGGATGGGGTTTTGTGCATGTTTATCGAGGGTACACGACAGGTCATATCAAAGAGCAAGCTCTGGTACGTTTTGCCATCCGCTCAGTTCTTCTCATCGTTATCGCTATTTATCTCTTCGCCAGCTAAGCCTGGCTTCTCTTATAAGGATATAACTATGTTTTGCTCTGCATTATCTTCTCTGCATTTTTCTTTTCGTCTCTGGTGTGTGCGGGTTCTGGCCGTTGCCCTGACGGGGATTTCTGCTGTTCAGGCGGGTTTGCCCACTGTTGAAGGTCCGAAAAGCAGCACCGACAGCTCTTTCTACGGTCAGATCTCCGGATACCTCAATGACGGTGTTGTGCTGGGCGGGTTAATCCTAGCGGCGGTTGCCATGCTGGCCGTCGGTAATGCCATTATTGCCACCTTTGCCGAAGTCCGCGACGGGAAATCAACCTGGGCTAAATTCGGGATGCTTTGTGTCGTGGGGGTGATCCTGATCGTCGTGGTTATCTGGCTGGCGGCTAAGGCTGCAACGGTTCTGCTCTAAGGATGGCGTATGGCGACTATCGAATTTATGCCTGACAGGCTGAATGCTGAGCCGGTGGTGTTTCGTGGATTCACCACGCCGGAGCTGGGATTTACCGCGCTGTTCAGCGTACTGGGCGGCCTAGTGGTCGCCATACCGGTTCTGCCATTTCTCGGCTGGATAGCTTTTCCTACCGTGGCGCTGCTGATGCCGCTGATCACGGTTATTTTTGGCGGCAGTTTAATGGCACGTTTTAAGCGTGGCAAGCCTGAAAACTACCTCTATCGCAGGCTGGATATGTTGTTAAGCCACTTTGGTGTGGGAACAAAAGGACTGGTGCAAAATAGCCGGGTACTGGCATTGCGCCGTCTGCGTCCTGTGATTCGCCGTCAGGGAGCTGTCCATGAGTAAGTTTAAAAATGCTCTGAATGCCCGCGATAACCATATCCTGACGCTCCGCGCTGCGTGTGGGGTCATGTTGGTGTTGTTAGTGTTGTCTATGTTTGGCTGGATGATGTCTCCGCGCAATCTGACCATTCACAATCCTCCCGATCTCCGCTCCGGCAGCTCCCGACCGTGGTGGGAAATCCCTCCCTCAACGGTGTATGCCTTCAGCTTTTATATCTTCCAGCAGCTGAATAGCTGGCCGAAGGATGGTGACGTTGATTATCCCTATCGTATTGAGACGTTGTCGGCCTACCTGACACCGAGCTGTCATGAACTGCTGCATAAGGATGCCAAGCAGCGTAAGGACCTGGGCGAATCGCGGGATCGCGTGCGCGGTGTGTCGGAAATCCCTGAACGGGGCTACCGGGATGACAGCGTCACCATTATTGACCGCGATAACTGGCAGGTTCGTCTGGATTTGGTTACCGACGAATATGTTAATTCTGAGCCGGTTAAACGCTCGCTGGTGCGCTATCCGCTGAAAGTAGTGCGCTGGGATAAAAATCCGGAGACTAACCCGTTTGGTCTGGCGCTGGATTGTCTATCGGAAGCGCCGCAGCGTCTGGAAGCGGCCCCTGTGGTTAAGGAAGAGAAAAAGGGAGTGTTTAATTGATGAGTTTTCGACGATTTTTACTATCGCTAGCCTGTCTTGCCGCATTACCGGCGCAGGCAGTTGAACTGGTGAAGTGGGAGCGTATTCCACTGCCGGTATCTCTTCATGTCGGGCAGGAGCGCATTGTGTTTGTGAACCGTAATGTGCGCGTGGGATTTCCGCCTGAGCTGAAGGGGAAATTGCGCGTACAAAGCACCGGCGGCGCGGTGTACCTGCAACCGAGGGTGCAGTTTTCCCGTACGCGCCTAGTGCTTCAGGATGTGGAGAACGGCGAGATAATCCTGTTGGATATCAGCGCCGAAGAGGGGAAAAACGTGCTGGAGCCGGTAAGTCTGGTGTATCAGGGGGAGGTCTCCAGTTCGACGGGCAACAATGATGTTGCTGCGACCGCCAACCAAACCCCGAAAACCGGCGAGCGGCAGTCCACATCCAAACCAAAAGAGAAAAAATCCACAACGCCTCTACCGGTGGCTCTGACCCGCTATGCCGCGCAAAGTCTATATGCACCATCGAGGACGATTGAGCCGCTGCCCGGTGTACATTCTATTTCGCTGGCGCTGCCGGATAAGCTGACATCATTGCTGCCGTCAGAATCCGTTGTGGTCAGGCCGCTGGCCGCGTGGGGATTGCAGGGCTACAGCGTAGTCGCGCTGACCCTGCGTAACCAGCGTTCGGAGAAAGTGATTCTTGACCCACGTCGTCTTCGGGGGAATTTTTATAGCGCGACATTTCAGCATCGCTGGCTGGGGGCAAGCGGAACACCGGAAGACACCACAACGGTGTATCTGGTGACCAAACGGCGTCCTGATGCCGCGTTTCTTCCTGAGCCAGCGAAGGTGAAAACAGGCAAAGGAGGGAAGGTTGATGAAGATTAAATCGAATACTCTGCTGAAGGTTATTGTACCGGTGGTGTTGCTGTCGGCGGTCATGATCGGCGTGAAGTCCTGTGACGGCTCGAAACCCACTCAGGATTCGGCGGATAATACTGCTGTAGCCGACCTGACTCAGGAAGAACTGCGCATTCTCGGAATCGACGGCGATACACCGCAGGATACTTTGCGTACGCTGGTAGGACGTATTAAAACGATTCAAACCAGTCAGGATAACCTAGAGAAACAGAATGCCGCGCTGGTAGAGGAAAACGCCCGATTGCAACATAAAGGCAGCAATATGGACGGGCGTATCAACGAAGCGGTTAATGCTGTCAAACAGGAAAGTACTCAGGCACAGCAAAAACTTCAGGCTGAACAGCAGCGGCTGGCTGGCCTGCTGGAGTCATTAAAAAATACGGTTCCCGGCCCGGGGGCGGGTAGCAATACTCCCTCTGGCAGTGATTTACCTGTCGGGCTGGGGCTGGAAGATGCAGAGCAAGCCCAAATGGTGGTGCAAGGCACTGTCTGGATAGAACCGCAGGATGGTGTGCAACTGGATCGCAACGGTAAGCCGGTGACCGGTACAGCAGCTGCGTCCAATGGTACCGGCACATTCCAATTTCCCACGGCGTTCGGTGGGCTGAATGATAACGAGATCACCCGCCAGAAAGCTGAACTTGATCGTGTCGCGAAAAACCAGCAAGCCATTGAGGAAACCGATCTACCTGTTTACACCCTGCCGGAGAACTCTACGCTGATTGGTAGTAAGGCCATGACCGCCCTGCTGGGACGTGTGCCGATTGATGGCAAAGTAACCGATCCCTATCCCTTCAAAGTGCTTATTGGTAAAGAGAACCTGACCGCCAACGGCATCGAGCTGCCGGACGTTGAAGGTGCAATTGTGTCCGGTACGGTCACCGGCGACTGGGTTTTATCCTGTGTGCGCGGTGAAGCTCACTCCATTACGTTTGTCTTCACTGACGGTACAGTACGCACGGTGCCGCAGTCGGAAAAATCCAGCGATGGCAGCAACGGGAAATCCAATGGTGGCAGTATTGGCTGGCTGTCCGATGAGCACGGTATTCCGTGTCTGTCCGGCGATCGTAAAAGCAATGCATCAACTTACCTCCCTACTTTATTTGCGCTGTCTGCTGCCGGTGCAGCCTCTGATGCCATCTCCGAAAGCCAGATAACGACTACGACCGAAGGCTCGTCTATCACCAGTACGCTGACCGGCAGCGCCGGACAGGCTGCGCTGGGCAAGGCGTTATCGGGCGGTACGAAAGAGCTGGCGGAATGGGTGAAAGCGCGATACGGCCAGATGTTTGATGCGATTTACGTTCGTCCCGGCGCGAACGTTGCTGTACATATCACCCGCCAGATCCCCATTGATTACGAAGAGAAGGGCCGCAAGGTCAAATACGATTTTGATGTCAGCCAGCAATACGAGCTGGATTAAGGAGAGGCCATGAAAGGATACGGTTTATTCATGCTGGTCGCGTTGTTGCTGAGCGGTTGCAGTACCTCAAAAGATGAAATGCTGCCGTCCGGCGACAGTACCATGCTTGATATGTGGCAGAACAAAGCCAGCAGTACCCGGACCACGACAGATGCTCGGAGCGTGCTGCGCCGGGGGCTGAACGATAAGGATCTGGCTACCCGTCAGTCGCTGGAAGAGAGCTACACCCGCGATGCTCACAATGAGATTCAGCAGCTTTTCCCACGCTTGCCGAACCCGGATATGGTGATTTATATCTACCCGCATATGGCGGGTAATGAGCCAGCGCCAGTGCCGGGATACAGCTCGGTCTTCTCTTTTTATAGCCGGGTACAGTATGCGTTACCGGGCGAGCGACTAGAGGCACTCTGATGTTCAGTTTGTTCACAAAAAAACAGCCGCAGCCCGTTGCCGGTGAATCATCCCGTCCTGAGCTGAAAAAGAACGGTAGGCTGACGCAGGACGGCGTGCTATCGCTTTACCCCAATAACACCTCGTTTATCGACTTCCTGCCGTGGGTGGAATATCTGCCGAAAAGTCAGAGCCTGCTGCTCGATGACGGTGTTTCGGTGGGCGCTGTGTTTGAAGTGGTGCCGGTGAGAACCGAAGGGCGCACCGGCGAACGACTGGAAGAGATTCGCGATATCGTTGAAGATGCGCTCCAGGACAGCTTCGACGAGCGGGACAGTCATCCGTGGGTCATCCAGTTCTTCTGCCAGGATGAAACCGATGTGACGGAATATATCGATAAGCTGCGTGGCTATGTTAAACCGTGGGCGCAGGGAACGGTATTCACCGCCGCGTACCTGCATGAGATGGAACGCCATATGCGCGGTATTGCTGTGCCGAAAGGTTTGTTCATCGATAAAGCCATTACTGGCGCACCGTGGCGCGGTCAGCAGCGCCGTACTCGGATGGTGATCTACCGCTATGTGAATCCGGGGGTGAACGAACCCTATTCCCCGGAAGAGCAACTGAATCAGGTCTGCGAGCGGTTATCTTCCGCGCTGGCTGGGGCGGGGATAGTAACCGCCAGGCAGAACGGTGAGCAGATCCATGCCTGGCTGTTGCGCTGGTTTAATCCCGAACCTGACTGGGTGGATAAAGATACGTTGTACCGCACGGCGGGGCATGTTGACACCCGCCACGGCGAGCTGCCGGTGCTCAATGATTTCAGTGAAACCCTGATGTTTACGCCGCCGCGCTCTGATGTGGAGAACGGCGTGTGGTGGTTCGACGAACGACCACATAAAGCGGTCAACATTGATCGTATCCGTCGTGCCCCCTCGGTTGGTCATCTTACTGGTGAGACCCGAAAAGGGGAGAACATTAACGCGCTGATGGATCTGCTGCCGGAAGGGACGGTGATTTCTCTGACGCTGGTCGTACAGCCGCAGGACGTGCTGGAAGAGCGCTTCAATCACCTGGCGAAAAACGCCATTGGCGAGAATACCGAATCGGAACGCGTCCGGGCCGATGCCGATACGGCAAAAAGCTATCTGGGCGAACGGCACAAACTGTACCGTGCCAGTATGACCTTCTTTCTCTCTGGGGAGTCACTGAAAATCCTCAACAGCCGCCAGCGCGACCTGACGGCCATTCTCCTGAATGCCGGGTTGCAGCCCGTAAAACCGGAATACGACGTCGCGCCTCTGAATGGTTACCTCCGGGCGCTGCCGATGTGCTTCAACCCGACACTGGATAAGAGGAACTGGTACACCCGCCTGACATTTGTTCAGCATATGGCAAATATGCTGCCGGTGTTTGGCCGTGACACCGGCACCGGCCATCCGGGATTTACCTTCTTTAACCGGGGCGGTGCGCCGCTGACGTTCGATCCGCTTAACAGCGCCGACCGTTCCAAAAATGCGCATTTGGTCCTGTTTGGCCCGACCGGTTCCGGTAAGTCTGCGACGCTTAACAGCCTGTTTGCTCAACTAATGGCAATCCATCGGCCACGTCTGTTTATTGCTGAAGCCGGTAACTCGTTTGGTTTGTTTGCCGACTACTGCGCGGAGCTGGAGTTGTCGGTAAACAAGGTCAGTATCAAACCAGGTTGCGGTATTTCGCTGGCCCCGTTTGCTGATGCGTACAAGCTAATTGAAGCGCCAGTGAAAACCATTGACGAAAGCGAGCTGAGTGAACGTATCGAGGTGGAGGAAACGGATGATGGCGATGCTGAAGAAGTGCGCGATATTCTGGGCGAACTGGAGATTGTGGCGCGTCTGATGGTCACTGGTGGAGAAGCAAAGGAAGAGGCGCGACTTGAGCGTGCCGACCGGGGCATGATGCGTGAAGCAATCCTGGCCGCGGCGCGCAAAGCCTGGGATGAAGAGCGGCAGATGATCACCGCCGACCTTCAGGATGCGTTTTACGCCTTCGCGCAGGATGAGTCCCGCCCGGAAGTTCGCCGCGCCCGGGCGCAGAATATGGGGGAATCGCTGGGCGTATTTATGCAAGGTTTCCTGGGCGAGTTGTTTAACCATCCCGGGCAGAACTGGCCGGAAGCGGATGTCACGCTGATTGACCTGGGTACACTGGCGCGTGAAGGCTATGAAGCACCGCTGGCCGTGGCCTATACCTCACTGGTTAACACCATCAACAATATCGCCGAACGTGACCAGTTTCTCGACAGGGAGATAGTCTTCCCGACCGATGAGGCGCATATGATCACCACTAATCCGCTGCTGGCCCCGTATGTGGTTAAGGTGGTGAAAATGTGGCGTAAGCTCGGCGCATGGTTATGGCTGGCAACGCAGAACCTGGAAGACTTTCCGGCCACAGCCAAAAAGATGCTCAATATGATTGAGTGGTGGTTGTGTCTGGTGATGCCACCTGAAGAAGTGGAAGAGATCGCCCGCTTTAAAAAGCTCACCGCGGAGCAAAAAGCGATGCTGCTCTCTGCGACCAAAACGCCGCGCTGCTATACCGAAGGTGTGGTGCTGGCAAGTCGTATTGAGGCGCTGTTCCGTGCTGTGCCGCCGAGCCTCTATCTGGCGCTGGGTATGACGGAAAAGGATGAGAAGGCGGCACGTCGGGTGCTGATGATCGAGCATGGCATCAGTGAACTGGATGCAGCGAAGCGTGTTGCGCATCAACTGGACATTGCCCGTGGGATTACCAGGAAGGAGGTGGAATGATGCGCTTCAGAGTTGCAGTACTGGATGTGGTGGATGGTAATATTTCCAGTACCAGCGTGTTGTTTGATGCGCCGCCACAGGGCAATCCGCGAATCAGCCAGCACCATCATGCGTAACTGACAGAGTTATGCCGCCAGATCCGTCAGCGGGTAGGGGAGAAGGCGATGTTTACTTGCTCGCCTCATTGCGTAGCCGGGCACAACTGCCTGGCCGTTCAGGTGATAGGTAAGGCGGGAACGGTTAACCTGCTGCTGACAGTTACTGGTAGCCTGCGCTGGATGATTACGAATATGGTGTGCGCTGGTATATCAATATGTCTGACGCGGTGGATGTGGTTTATTTTTTATTCGAGTTGGCGAGGCGTTTGTCCTAATTTGAAGGGGCATTTTAATTTGCCCCTGTACCTTCAAGTATATAATACCGAACTATCTCCAACTCATTCTATCTGATTCGGCTGCTAGTTCTTTTAAAAACAACTCCAAGATTTTTTGGTCATTATTGGCGAATCCTTGTTCTAAGAATGCCATATTCTTTTTAGGGTTTTTTAATTCTTCAGTAATGGTTCTGAATGACGAACTGTTCCATCCTACTCTTCCTACCGGTATGTTGATGAAGTTCTCTCTTATTGCACCTGATTTGATAAGCTCTTGTAAATTATCTATACCTTTTGTTTCATCATCAAAATAGGCTAAGGATGCCAAGGTTTCAAATTTATCAAAAACTAATTCGAAGTTTGCTGAAACTCCCGAAAAACTGGTTTTCCATTCAGACATAATATCTAGAAGATGGTCACTGAGTGCTGTTTTTCTTCTCTCGAACCCCTCTAAATGTTTCCATGTATCTCTGCCACCATTCCATTTCCATAGAAATAAAGATGAAACTATTGAGCTGTCGTTGCCATATTTATTAGGAAGAAATGTGAGAAATAATGAATGAAGATCAGCCCATCTTTTGGCGAGCGTGAGTCCGGTTGCGTAAGCTGTCATTATTAATACGGCAGGATATGCTCTTAGATCTATCCATACAGATAATCCACCGTTATGGTTTTGTGCGTTATGCATAACAGTGCGTATGATTTCAGTAACCAGTAAAACATCATTTTCGTTTCCCCAACGCCCTAAAATTCCGACTATTCGGCCTAAAGCCTCTGTTGCTGATTCATACAAGGCTACCCGTTGCTGAAATTCTTCTGGACTCCATTGGCCTTGGGTTGTGAACTTTTCGTTGCTGATATTTTCCAGTAATCTCTCAACTTCTCCAGCGATTAACTCATCTAATTGGATACGGTGTTCGGGCTTTGAAAGATATTTTTTTGTGCTGTTTGTCAATAGTTCGATACTTAATGGGTTTTGCCGTTGGCTTTGTTCGAGAATACCGACTCGTTGTTGTAGAGTATGAAAAAAATCATCTGCACTATTAATTGAAATGATCTTGGCTTGACGATGATTTGCAAGATCGTTGGCTCTTGCTCCCAATCCGCCTCGTGCCGCCCAAAACATGGGATAACGCCTGCTAGGGGAGCGTGTAAATGCAGCTCGTAACGCATGGTCCCATTCCCCGGACCATCCACAAATGATCATACCATGCTCATCAATGATTCTGTCTAATATTGTATTGAATTCAACAGGGTAGTGTTCTAATTCACTATCAGTATTAAGTATTCTGGCATCTTTATAGTCACCATGAATTTTGAGGATGTAACATTGGCTATGGATTAACGGCTCTGCACCTTGTAAAGAGTCCAGTGTAGAAACTACGGTTGGCTCAATTCCTTCATCACGTAATGCATTTTCCATCAATCGGTCAAAATTAGTGGTGATAATGACTCGAATATGACCGGTTCTGACCAATTTAGCTATAGCCCGGTGAGCTTTAGTTGGCGTTTTTTTTCCTTCTGCTCTATCTTCTTCGTTTGGCTCAATATAGCTGTGTAAAATCGATCGACGTTCATCTGGGGAAATTGCAATGTCTTCCAGAAGGGATGAATAATTAGGCTCAGTTCCTGTTGTTTCTCTATACCATTTAGCCCAGTCAGATTGTTCCTTTTCACCCTGTGCTAAAGCGACGCGTCTAACGAGATCAATAGTGATTTCCCAGCCTGTGGGAATCTCTGCTGATCGAGACAATCCAGAACCTAGGAGAATTGCAAAGACCCCCTTGTTCTCATGAATTGAAAAAGCTAACTGAGTCAAAGGATCATTTTTTAATAGGGTCATTTTTTCTCTATGTAGTTGATCATGTTCTATAAAGTATTAAGTTACTCCTATCGGAATAATTTTCAAAATCTCATTTCCGTTTGTTTGCTGTGTCCATCAATAACTCAACGCACTCTGTGGTTTTCCCCTCACAGGAGTGCGTTATGAGACCTTCAAAGTTCCTTATCCCGCTGCTGGCCGTTGCTGTTCAGGCACCGGCTGCGGCCATTATCTACACCGATAGTCATCATCCCCCATTAAATGCTACCAGCGACCAGGTGGTCTACCTTGATGCGCCGGATACCGTTCAGCACAAGCTGTTTGGAGAGTTGCCTACTGATCCAGTGCAGGCAGCACAGGTTGCAAAGTCTATCATCCAGTCACCGGACTGGCAGAAAAAGCAGCAGCAGATCACGCAGGCATACCAGGGTGTACTCCAGGCATACAGCCTGAAGCTGGCGAAGTATCCTGCTGTGGTGTTTGACGATCGCTACGTGGTTTATGGCACGGCGGATGTTGTAGTAGCTAAAGCTCGCCTTGCTGAACTTCAGGGGCCACGATGATGAAACCGCTTCGACGAAACCGGTTAGCAATTGCATTAGCGCTTGGTTGTGCTGCTCAATCTTTTGCGGCCGGAGCGATCAACTCTGCACAGATCATCGCCAGCGCATTGTCCCCACAGTGCCTAGAATACAAAATTGTCGGTATTTGCTACTGGCTACTTTGTACCCCATACGGCTGCACGGTGAAGACCTCCACCAAAGTACGCCACTACATCCCTAACGCGGTTGTCTCCAGCTACAACCAGACGGGCAGCAATCCTTGGACGGAAATGTCGTTTCTGGGAACAGGGCTTTCCGCTATTGCCGAAGGTGGTGGAGCGAATGAGCAGAAACGCACCGAGCGGAAAGATAATCTGAAATTCAAAAATACGGATGTTATTGGTCATCCGGCACTGGCCTCGCCCGTTTTCAATAAGTTTATGGGGCAGATGGGGTATAGCTGTTCCGGCCCGGCTACTGCGATGATGCCGTATCTTCTCAGTACCCTTGATGCGGTGATGTGGCGATCTGGCTTGCCGGAGTCGTTTTATCCGGAAGCGATAACTCCTGGACTGCGTGAAATCGGCTCCACAGCGGGCGGTAATATGTGGGGGAACGTTTACCCTCGCAGTGGCTTTGTGACTCAGGTCGATGACTATAAAGCAGCTGCGGTCGTTGCGCAGCGTGCGGCAGATGTTGTCACCCGTACTGGGCAAATACACGTTTATCAACCCATGACGGCCAGCGCCAAACCGAGTTACTGGCCCCCTTCGCCAGTTATGGAAAACACAGGTACCCGCAATCACAAATGGCAGCAGCTCACGCCGTCGTTGTCCACATCCTGCGCTGCCTTTCCGGACAGCCCCAATCCCATCGCAACTGATGGCAATTACGCCTGGGCGTTATGGCAGCCCTACAGCTGCTGTAAGCGGCGTGGCCAGACGTTCCTCTACAGCATCGATTATCAATAACAAGGAGAGTGAATATGACGAATAAACACATGGTTCTTGCAGGCGCTCTGATGGGATGTCTTGCG
This sequence comes from Anthoptus insignis, assembly GCA_022318365.1. Taxonomy (NCBI): domain Eukaryota; kingdom Metazoa; phylum Arthropoda; class Insecta; order Lepidoptera; family Hesperiidae; genus Anthoptus; species Anthoptus insignis. The sequence continues at coordinate 32,617 of DWRH01000044.1, forward strand.
CTGGGCCTTCCGGCGCGGGCGGTTTTCGATCTGGATAATGATGTGATTAATTCCGATTTCAGTAAAGGGCTGAAAGGCGCAGTCAACGATAACCTGTTTTATACCATCGGTGGTGGGACGGTGATATCTCAGCCACCCAGCAATAACAATATGGAAAAACTGGGCATGGGGATTGGCTGGAACAGCGATCTGATGTGCGGCAATTTTGATATCAATACCACTGTTAAAAATCAGCTAAATGGTATGACTAGCGGCTTTAAAGACATGATGAGCAACGTGATCAGCAGTGCCACCGGTGCGGTGGCAAGTCTGCCTGCGATGATTATTCAGCGTGCAAATCCGGGTTTGTACGAATTGCTGACCAACGGTGTACTTCAGGCCAATGTGTCGTTTGACAAAGCTCAGCTCAATTGCCAGAACATGTCGAAGAAAATGGCGGATTACACCATGTCCAGTCGGTGGACTCAGGCGGCGATAGGTGAAGAGTTCAAGAATATTGTTTCCACTACACCGGATGCGGTGGCGGCAGATAATCAACTAAAAACGTCTACCGGAAGAGAAGGGGTGAAGTGGATTGGTGGGCAAAAGCGTGGCGGTAGCGGTCAGCCCGCAATTAAGCCCACGCACGACTTGGCGAAAGCAGGCTTCAATATTCTGAATAAGCAATCTGTTACCAGTAGTGGGGGCGTCAGCGGATCGGCCTGCAATGGTTCTTTGTGCAAAAAGTACAAAACCAGCGAAGAGGCGGCGGAAGCCGTCGTTAAAGTACTGGGTGACAGAGCGATTCGTACCTGTTCTGAGGCGAGCGATTGCAGCAGCGGTGGCATGGAAAATGAACCGGGTGCATCGACTGCCGGAGTTGGTTTCTCACCAATGTTGGAAGAGACCACGAAGGAAAATCTGAAAATCCTTGTGAAGCTGGTTAACGGGAACCTCGCGCCCAACTCGACCAACCTGGCTACACTGAAAACGGGTGATCTGTCCGTATCGCGCGGCGTTATTCAGGCACTGAAGGATGACCCGGATAATGCTGCGCTGGTGCAGCGTCTTGCCAGTGAATTGGCGATGTCAGAGACCATTTCCACCGCGCTGGGTATGCGCCGGATGCTTATGGCTGGTCAGTCAGAGCCGAATGCGGCGGATCAGACAATGGCGTTGAAAGAGTCCGATCGTCGTCTGGAGTTCCTCGACCGTGAAGTGATGGCGCTGAAGAATGAAATGGAGATCCGCAAAGCGATCAGTAACAACTCCATTCTTGTCACGCTGATGCGCCAGGAAAGCCGCGAGACCGATCATGGCCTACGTCAATCGGTGCAACAGAATGATGACGCCATACAAAATCTGAACCAGAAGGTGGAGGAATAATATGGACATTATTCGTAAACCTCTCAGGCAGCGAGTATTGCTGTTCTGTATTGTCGTCATGCTGGCTATCGGCGGTTTTAGCTTTACGCTGTTGTATTTCGTGGGCAGCGAAACAGAACTGAGGGCGTGGTTGCTTCAGGTAAAAACACCGCTCCTGTTCTGGCGGCTGGCGTTGTATGCCGTCATCACGTTTTTCTGGCTGCACCGTGTCCGGGGCTATTTCCTGCACCACTGTACCCGACGTTTTCAGGTTTACCGGCTGGAAATAATGACGGTTTGTCTGTTCGTGATGATTGAAATAACCAGTTCGCGTTGGGGGATGTGATGACGGCTGACAGCTATCTGGAAATGGTGCTGGTCTTTATGGGCTGGCTCATCAATAACGCGCTATGGATGATTATTACCACCACAGGGATTTTTGCTATTCCGCTGGCGTTTAAAATCGCCGCCGTCTGGCTGAAAGTTCGGGAAGAGGGGGATGATGAAGGAAATAAGGGAGCGCTGGCGCTGCCGCGAATGGAGCATGTTCTGTATGTCGCGTTCGTGGTGATCATGTTCTGTGCGATGCCGATGCAGGATATCGATATCACAACGATGAAGTTTGATCGTACCCGTTCTGCTCAATGTGGCGTAAACGTACCTAAACCGGATGAATCAGGCTATAGGCCACTGATTGCAGAGTTTAATGGTCAGACGGCGAAAATCCCGGCGTGGTGGTATCTGGTGCATTCCCTATCCAAAGGGGTGACTCACGCGGCCATCGTCTCAATTCCCTGCGGGAATGACTTTCGGTTATTACGTTTTGAGGTTCAGCACACTAAGTTGATCGATCCCATTATCCGAGAGGAAGTTCAGGAGTTTGCCAGCCAGTGCTATTCGAAGTCGTATTACAAGCTGAAGAACAGCAATCCGAAACTGACCGCTGCCACGATTGATTCAGTTGGCTGGATAGGTTCCGATTATTTTCTCAATACTTCAGGGTATTACGACTATTACACCTCGATGTCACCGCGTTCTGCGTGGCCGTATAGCGAAAGCCGGGACAGTGGATACCCCAATGTTGGTCGTGGCGGCTATCCAACCTGTAAGGACTGGTGGAGCGCATCGAGTAGGGGACTGAAAAGCCGTCTGCTGGGAAGCTTTGATACCCGAACGGTCAAGATGATGAAGGTAAAGTCCCCGGGTAACTGGGAGGAAAGCCTGTTGCGCTGGCTGGTGAGTCCACAGAACACGCACCTGTCCGGCGGGGGCGATACTTACATGATGGGTAATCAGCAGGGCCAGGGAACCGGTATTGGTACTGGTATTAAGCAGGTATTGAGCGGTCTTGGGACGCTTTCTGCTCAGGTGACCCAGCTCCCGGCGTTTGATGCCCTGCGGCAGGCTCTGCCTATGGTTCATGCCATTTTACTGATGGCTATTGTGGTTTGTATCCCGCTGGTTATGTTGTTTGGGGCCTACGATCCGAAAGTGGTGGTCACCATTACTTTTGCGATGTTTGCGCTGATATTCGTACCGTTCTGGTGGGAGCTTGGCGGCTGGCTGGATGACAAGCTCATTGAGCTGATGTACGCCAGCTATAAAGGATACACGAATAGCTTCTATAACTGGCTTGCCAGTACCGGCTCGGATGGCTGGATTATGAATCTGGTGCTGGGTGCGATGTATGTGATGTTACCTATGTTTTGGTTTGGGGCTGTGGGATGGAGTGGTGCTCAGATAGGTGCTGTCGTTTCGTCTACGATTGCAAAAGCATCGGGAGGATCTCAACAAGCAGGGGCTAAAGGTCCTGGAGTAGCAGGTGAAGTAGTAAAAACTGTTGCTACGAAAGGTGCTTCGGCTGGGAAAAAATAAACAAGAATACACCGGTAGTAGGTTTATTCTACTGCCTTTCATTTATCATCAAAGTGCTTTAATTTTTGGTCATTGCTATCGTAGTAGCCGGGTCCACTATGCCCATTACGAAAACTAGAATTATAGTCTTCTGAATCTGTTGATGAAGTTCTGTAGTCGGTCCTTTTGCTGCCTGCAACCACAATCGCCATGATGACAGAGAAGATCATCTTCATAGCTTTAGCTAACCCATTGAAAAGCATGTTCCAGATATCTGATTGCTCGGATGGGGCATTGTCCTTTTTCATATGCCTTACTCAAATAATTATCCTTAATATTTTAAACATACGATAACTATTTGTCTAAGGCAATACTTTTGTATTGTGAATACTTACCAAATAATTAATTTTTCTAATTAACAGATTTGGCTTCCATGTATAAATTTCACATAGGCATTGTCTGTAACTCTAACGAAAGATGTTCTGGTGATATTGAATAATTCATCAGTTACTGATGGTTTAATTGTAAGGTTTTTTTGTTCCTTTAAATGTATTCTAGGGTGAGGAGGTGATATTTTTTAAATATTAACATAAATAAATATACTGGATATTTTTCATTCACTGAATTAAAAAGTTATACCTTCGGGTATGGAATCGAAAAATATAAAAAACTTCGACATTTCGAAAGCTTAACAACACCTCGTAAGATTTTTTATTAAATACCAATCCTGTTAACTGTATATAGTCATCAATATCCTAATGTTCCTCTGATAAATCGATATGGCAACCAGAGAATAAATGAAATATCAATTCATTTATGTTTTTCAGTCTTCCTTGGTTTACTACATATCCTTCTGGAGGATAGATTACATCACTGATATTAATAATCCCATTATGTTTATTATTGTATATGCTTGCATTATAAATAATTATAGTTGTGTTTTTTCTTATGGGATTTATTATCTGGCTAATGTTTTTACCATTGAATATATTTAACCCAGAAGCCAATTTGTTTAATTCATCTAAAGTTAGTAGTTTCTTTAACCTAGCCATTACTTCTCAATATTCAAAATAAAAAACAGGGAATAGTTTTAACCTCCCTTGATATTTCATTTCATTAGCGATAGTCTGCGCACGTTACATCGTTGTCTCCGACAACAGCCAATGCTTCAGC
>DWRH01000045.1:0-36977 GCA_022318365.1 Anthoptus insignis
CTTCAAGCTTACGTACCACATTAGCGATAGTTGATGCTTTTTGACCAATCGCTACATAGACGCATTTAATGCCTGAGTCACGCTGGTTGATAATGGCATCGATTGCCATTGCGGTTTTACCGGTTTGACGGTCACCGATGATCAACTCACGCTGACCACGACCGATTGGAATCATCGCATCGACTGATTTATAACCAGTCTGAACGGGTTCATCAACAGACTGTCGGTCGATAACGCCGGGAGCAATAACTTCGATAGGTGAGAAACCATCGTTATCAATCGCGCCTTTACCGTCGATGGGTGCGCCAAGGGTGTTCACCACACGTCCCAGCAGACCACGACCGACCGGTACTTCAAGAATACGCCCGGTACACTTCACCTTCATGCCTTCTGCAAGGTCGGCATAAGGTCCCATGACCACAGCACCCACAGAGTCACGTTCGAGGTTCAGTGCGATAGCATAACGATTACCTGGCAGTGAGATCATTTCGCCCTGCATGACATCTGCAAGACCATTCACACGGATAATTCCGTCACTGACAGAAACGATAGTACCTTCATTGTGAGCTTCGCTCACTACATTGAACTGAGCAATGCGCTGCTTGATCAGTTCGCTGATTTCGGTGGAATTCAGTTGCATATGCTCCAGTTCCCTTAAGACTGCAAGGCGTCTGCAAGGCGTTCAAGACGGCCACGAACACTGCCATCAATGACCATATCACCCGCACGGATGATTACGCCCGCCACTACAGACTTATCTATTTTGCAATTCAGCTTAACGTTGCGTGACAGGCGCTTTGTCATAGCGGCACTGATATTACTCAGCTGTTTGTCACTCAGTTCAGAGGCAGAAATTACCTCAACCTCTGCGGTTGCATCGTGTGCAGCGCGAAGCTGGATAAACTCAGCCAGTACATCAGTAAGAGCAGGTAAACGTTTGTTTTCTGCCATCACCTTTATCAGATTTTGACCAGCGTCGTCCAACTGCTCTCCGCAGATAGCGATAAACAAGTGGGAGAGAGATTCAGGTGCAAGCGCACCGTCAATCAGTTCTGCAACCTGTTCATTTTTCGCCACTTCAGCGGCAAACGCCAGCATCTGCTGCCAGCGATCAAGAGCCTGATGTTCAACAGCAAAATCAAAAGCTGCTCTGGCGTAGGGGCGAGCTACAGTAATAAATTCAGACATCGGCCCCTCCCTCCTTACAGTTCAGCGACAAGTTTATCAACGATGTCGCTGTTAGCAGCTTCATCCACAGAACGCTCAATGATCTTCTCTGCACCCGCAACAGCCAGCATGGCAACCTGCTGACGTAACTCTTCACGAGCACGTTTACGTTCTGCCTCTATCTCAGCGTATGCCTGAGTAACGATTCTGGTTCTCTCTTGCTCGGCTTCAGCTTTCGCATCATCCAGTATCTGCGAACGGCGTTTATTAGCCTGTTCTATGATGGTCTGGGCTTCTTCTTTCGCGCTTTTCAGTTGATCGGTCACACTTACCTGTGCCAGATCTAAATCTTTTTTAGCACGTTCAGCAGATGCAATACCTTCAGCAACCTCTTTCTGACGTTTTTCGATGGCAGCAATCAGCGGCGGCCATACATATTTCATACAGAAAAGAACGAAAAGGATAAATGCGATTGCCTGGCCCAAGAGTGTTGCATTAATGTTCACAGCACAATGCCTCTTGTTGGTTAACTTTTTTCTGCTGCCTTACGGGCCAACAAAAACCATTCTTCGCCATCCTAACTCTGGCGAAGAATATCGGGTTACTTGGCCACCGCAAACATCACGTATAAGCCCAGACCTACAGCGATCATTGGGATTGCATCAACCAGTCCCATGACAACGAAGAACTGTGTACGCAACAGTGGAATCAGATCTGGCTGACGCGCTGCGCCTTCCAGGAATTTCCCACCAAGAATGCCGATACCGATCGCAGCACCGATTGCCGCCAGTCCCATCATTACCGCGGCAGCCATGTACAGCAGATCCATATTCAGGTTTTCCATGACAATCTCCAGTTTATTTCAGTTAAATGCAATGTGTTAAAAAAAAATCAATGTTCTTCAGATGCCATCGAGAGATAGACGATCGTCAAGACCATGAAAATGAAAGCCTGTAACGAAATGATCAGTATGTGGAAAATGGCCCAAGGCACATTCAAAACCCACTGTGACCACCAGGGTAGCAGACCAGCAATCAGAATAAAAATTAACTCACCCGCATACATGTTACCAAAAAGACGCAGACCCAATGAAACAGGTTTTGATAACAAGCTAACCCCTTCAAGAATCAGGTTGATAGGTATGAAGAGAGGATGATTGAAAGGTTGAAGAGTCAACTCTTTAGCAAAACCACCGATACCTTTCATTTTGAAACTATAGAAAAGGATCAGAATGAACACGCCCAGAGCCATCGACAGAGTGATATTAACATCTGCAGTAGGAACCACACGCATTGCGGGTAATCCTAACATTCCTGCCAGGTGCGGTAACAGGTCAATAGGCAACAGATCCATGAAATTCATCAGGAAAACCCAGACAAAAATCGTCAGAGCCAATGGGGCTATTACTTTGCTTTTTCCGTGATACATATCACGAACGTTATTGTCGACGAAGTTAATGATCAACTCGACAGCTGCCTGCAGTTTGCCTGGAACTCCGCTGGTAGCCGATGTGGCTACTTTACGAAAGATAAACAGGAAAACCGCGCCCAGCACGACAGAAAAAAACATCGAATCGATATTTAGCACCCAGAATGTATCTGGTGCATGAAGCGGATTGACCAGCTCGAAAGTACGCAGATCAAGCTGAAGGTTATTCAGATGATGACCTATATACTCCTGTGGCGTAGCGATTTCTCCTGCTGCCATGATGCCTCTACCCTTTATTGTTAATTACAGCCAGTGTGATAATTTGCACCACCATCACTGATAACCAGGCCACTCCAAGCGGAAGAAAATCCGCTTTAAAGACTGCCAGCGCGAGAATCAGCAGCAGTATCATACTGACAACTTTGCAGGCTTCACCAAAAGCAAAACGCCATGCAATACGTCCTGTCACCGGTTCTCCTGCCTGATGATGCCAGGCAAAAAACATAAAACACAGGTTTGGCAGAAATGCGGCCATGCCTCCTGCCAGTGCAGACATACCCCAACTTGAGCCTTTAAAAGAAAACAGGGCACCTATTATGACAAAAGTCACCATCTGAACGAGCAGTAAAATGCGCACTGTTTTAATTTTGTACAGGGGAACTGACATATCTCAGATTGACTCCTGCTTCCCTTTTGGGCTGTCTTACCCTGTATGAAACTGCCATTATCCATTCGAGTCAAGCAGCAAAAAGCGTGCAGATTATACGATGCACCTTTGTAATTTCAATGCGTGATTAACAAAAACGTGAGGATATATCGAAAAATCTTATTATCAGCAACTTTTGCTGAACATCACGGATCAGTAAAAAAAGGCAGTGATACAGTAGAAATGCTCAGGATAATGGAAAAAATAGACAATGATCACACTTTTAAAAAAAACAAAAAAAGGGAAAGAGTTAAAAAATAAAGTATTAAAAAACAATAAAATGAAAAAAAATAAGCCTCTTTATTGCATTATGTAATGTGATTTATGTGAAACTATCGATTTCATTACTTAATGAAATTATAAAAAAATCTTAAATATTATTTCTTTCAAAGAGATTAAGGCTATTTACTTCAGGAACAGTGACACAGAGAATCAGAAAGATGTGGGTTATTAATATCCCATAGAAATCCTTTCCGGGGGTGCTATTTTTTTTAATTGTTATTTGACATTCCTCAAGAAAATAGTTGACGTAAAGATAACAAAAATGACGCATAACGCGTCATTACATCATTCAGTGGCATTCCCAGACCTGATGACTCTGGCTATCAGGAGATGTCGCTCTTCTGCTAACTGAGGAACTGCCAGCTTTACGATCTTATCGATAGCAATTTCGTCAGGTAATGAAACCAGTTCATCTTCAGGGAGCAACCCTTTCATGGCATAAAAGCGGCCCTGATCCCCCGGAAGATGATGACACCAGTTGAGCATATCGGTCAGAGAGGCGAACGCACGACTGATGACACCATCAAAAGGAGGCTCAGCAACAAAAGCTTCAACCCGACTCTGGACAGGCTGAATATTGGTTAAGGCTAATTCATGCTGAACTTGCCTGAGAAAACGAACCCGTTTTCCAAGACTGTCCAGTAAAGTAAAGTGAGCCTCTGGCATGACAATTGCCAGAGGGATCCCTGGTAATCCGGGTCCCGTACCCACATCAATAAAGCGTTCTCCCTGCAAATGAGGCGCAACAATAATACTATCCATAATATGGCGGATCAGCATTTGACGAGGATCGCGAACTGATGTCAGGTTATAGGCTTTATTCCACTTATCGAGCAACGCGACATAGCCAGTGAGTTGCTGTTTTTGCTGCTCGTTAAGTATAATACCGGCTTCATTTAACAGTAAATTCAGCGCATTTATCACAATCTACTCCTGCCATTCATGGTATCTGATGATTTCCGTATAGGGTTAATTCAGGCACTTTTCCTCAATAACCCTTGTTTTTTCAGGTAAATAAGCAGGATCGAGATAGCAGCAGGAGTAATACCCGAAATACGCGATGCCTGGCCAATTGAAACCGGTCTGTGATCATTAAGCTTGGCAATAACTTCATTGGATAAGCCCGATACCTGTTGATAATCAAGGTCAACTGGCAGAAGGGTATTTTCATTACGTCGCTGACGATCAATTTCCTCCTGTTGTCTGGCTATATAACCTTCATACTTAACGAGGATCTCAACTTGTTCTGCCGCTTCGTCATCCACCAGCGCGGGAGAAAAGAGTTCGATTGATGTGAGTCGTTGATAGGTCATTTCAGGACGACGTAGCAGATCTTCACCGTGTCCTTCTTTGGTTAAAGCTGCACTCAGTATACCGTTTACGTGATCCACTTGTTCTGATTTCGGATGTACCCAAATAGAACGTAACCGCTGACGTTCACGTTCTATTTGTTCCATTTTTTCATTGAAACGAGCCCAGCGTTGATCATCAACCAGTCCCAGGCGACGTCCTGTTTCTGTGAGACGCGCATCGGCATTATCTTCCCTGAGCATCAGCCGATATTCGGCACGAGACGTAAACATACGATAAGGTTCTTTCGTTCCAAGGGTACACAAATCGTCCACTAAGACCCCCAGATAAGCCTGGTCACGTTGCGGATACCAGCCATCCTGTTCTGCTGAATAACGACCAGCATTAATCCCGGCTAATAAACCTTGTGCTGCGGCCTCTTCATAACCGGTTGTGCCATTGATTTGTCCGGCAAAAAACAGACCCGCGATAAATTTGCTTTCCAGAGTCGGTTTTAAATCTCTCGGATCGAAAAAATCATACTCAATGGCATAACCCGGGCGAACGATACGGGCATTTTCCAGGCCTGACATTGAATGAACTATCTGCATTTGTACATCGAACGGCAAACTGGTCGATATTCCGTTCGGATAAATTTCGTTACTGGTCAACCCTTCGGGTTCAAGGAATATTTGATGACTATCCCGATCAGCAAAACGCATCACTTTGTCTTCAATTGAGGGACAATAGCGTGGGCCAATGCCTTCGATCACTCCCGCATACATCGGGCTACGATCGAGATTATTGCGGATGACATTATGGGTTTTTTCATTAGTGTAAGTGATATAGCAAGGCACCTGTTGAGGGTGCTCTTCTGCCCGACCCATGAAAGAAAAAACAGGTGCAGGTGTATCACCATGCTGTTGAGCCAGCAGAGAAAAATCAATTGTTCGGGCATCAATACGTGGAGGGGTTCCCGTTTTTAGCCGGCTAACTCTTAACGGTAATTCACGTAATCTTTTCGCCAGAGGAATGGCTGGAGGATCGCCCGCGCGACCACCACTGTAATTGTCCATTCCAATGTGAATTTTGCCATCGAGAAAAGTGCCAACCGTAAGCACAGTCGCTTTAGCGCGAAATTTCAGGCCCATTTGTGTAACAACACCAGTCACGCGATGGTTTTCCACAATAAGATCATCAACAGCCTGCTGAAAGATCATCAGATTGGGCTGATTTTCCAGCGTGGTTCTCACTGCTTGTTTGTACAGTACACGGTCTGCCTGAGCACGGGTTGCTCTCACGGCAGGACCTTTACTGCTGTTTAGTATCCTAAACTGAATGCCGGCACGATCGATAGCATGTGCCATCAATCCACCTAAAGCATCCACTTCTTTAACCAGATGTCCTTTGCCTATTCCACCAATGGCGGGGTTGCATGACATTTGTCCTAATGTATCAATGTTGTGGGTCAACAGGAGGGTTTTGTGTCCCATTCTGGCTGCAGCTAATGCTGCTTCTGTTCCTGCATGACCCCCACCGATCACGATGACGTCAAAAGGATCTGGATAAAACATGGTACTGGCCTCGTGATATTACAAGTGATGCTGCGATGAAACAGGATTCTACTCAACTTTATGTCATGGTGAAAGCACAGCGATCTGAGCGTTAATTAAAAGAAGATCTTTTTATTTAGAGATCTCTTATTAGATCTTCTATTAGGATCAACGATCACTGTGGATAACCTCTTTTTCTTTATGATCAACAGAGAATTAGACAGGATCGTTAGCTGTTAATGATCAGTGATCCTGTCCCGTATAAGCTGGGATCAAAACAGGCTGTTATACACAGCCCTTTGAGGCTGGTTAGGTTGTTATTGGGATAAACACCAGTTATTAACCCGATAAAAACGAAGTTATCCACATCTGACTGCTTGTATTTTGTGCATTTTGAGGCAATATTTACAAACCAGACCGGGTAGATCTGGTTTTATGTTGTCGATCGGTGATTAGGGTAATAAGGTTTTCCAGGTGGAAAGCCAGGTTTCGGCTGGATCTTCAGGTATGTCATGTTCAGTGACATCGATTTCCAGCCTTTCCCCGATCTTCTTTGCTCCCAGGGATAGCAGTAATTGATCCAGTTTTTTGATTGCGCCACAGAATAGATCGTACTCACTGCTGCCAAGCCCTACTGCGCCATAGCTTGTTTGACTAAGATCTGGTTTCTCTGACTGCAGATAATCAAAAAATGGTTGCAGATTATCCGGGAGATCACCAGCACCGTGGGTAGAAACCACCAGCAGCCATATACCACTGAATGTGATCTCCTCTGGTTCCGGGCCATGATGGAGCTCAGTTGAAAAATCCTCTTCTTCCAGTTTTTCAGCCAGATGTTCAGCGACATACTCTGCGCTACCGAGAGTACTGCCAGTGATCAGCGTAATATCAGTCATAATTGATCCTGATGCAGGGAAATGACGCATAGTGTACGCTGTGATCTGGTTGTGATCTACCTGTGGAAAAGTAAGGTTTCTTCTATGATGATGATCGAGTGCCAATAAAGCACTGTAAGACATAATAAGAGAAGATCATCCAACATTCAGGTGGATAATCTTATCCCCATTACGGTTTGATGGTTCTCGTTATCGGGTTCTGTAAAGAGATCAGTGTTTCTGTTGACTGGATTTCATCAATAGTTTGGATCTTGTTGATCAACACTAACTGAAGAGCGTCAATTGAGCGGCACATTACTTTGATAAAAATACTGTAATGCCCGGTGGTGTACCAGGCTTCAACGACCTCATCAAGCTGTTCTAATTTGGCGACTGCAGCGGGATAGTCGCGAGCACTTTTGAGGATGATGCCAATAAAACAACAGACATCATAACCCAGATGTTTAGGATCAATTTCAACCCGGGTTCCTTTAATAATTCCCGCCTGTTTCATTTTTTCAACCCGAACATGAATAGTACCCGGGCTGACATTAAACTGTTTGGCCAGCTCGGCATAGGCGGTTCGGGCATTGTCCATCAATGCAGTCAATATGCCCCGGTCAAGATGGTCTATCTGATAATGGTCACTCATATCCCAGCCTGACTGGTTGATGTAAAACGCTAACTTGCCGCAAAGCAGAGCCACTGGCAAGTGTTTCCTGCCTGCCAGCGCTATCGTGATTATTTTTCTATGTGACTGATCAACTGGTCCAGTTTTTCTACATCCACTCGCAGGGCTGTGTATTCTTCACTGTCAGGGAGCGTCACCTCAATAGATCTTTTTTCTTCAAAGGCCAGCATGGCATGTGTGGCGGAAAATTCGAGAACATGCCCACTGATTTTTTTTTCGCTATCTAAAAAATGGAAGTGGAAACCGGGTACAGATACCCGGCCAAACAGTTCCGGCGTCCAGAAACCAATCAAATGACCATCAATAGACTGATGAGTATCTACCTGCTGTGCTGCAGCGACATCTTCCACACTTCTGTCACCTTCATCCTGTCTTTGTGGACGACGAATAACCACTTTATCGAAGTGTGCCTCTATGGTGATAGCCAGAAAGATATTATCCGGCTGGATAAAACCACGCAGTGTGTTCTCTATTTCATGCTGGTTTATTCGTTCTACCTGATGCCGCTGCTGAGGTGAAAAATCGGTAACCTGTACAAACGGTACCGGGCTGTTCTTTTCCAGAGGAGCAAGAGGTTCTCCTGCAGTAGCCTGATAGGCAATACCTTCAAATACAGTCAGCTCGCCGTTGAGTTTTTCGGAACAGCCTAAACCAAAACTGTACTGTGATTTTCCGGGAGAAAAACAAAACTCACCTTTGAAATAACCTGACATCAGGGCTCCAATGGTGGAAAACTGGGTAATCTTATTCATCTGTTCATCTCTTCTCTGTCTGTTGCTGATTGATAATAGCCGGGGTATTTGTTTACAGAATAGTCACAAGTTAGAGAGAAATAAAGATTTCAAGTGAAATTATTATCATGCTATTTAATGGGTTATTGATCTACAGGCAGTCAGATCGTTATCTATTCAGGCTCCGTTTTAGCTGCAATATGCCCTTGCCAGGCTGGATTTTATTATCCACATTACGTATAAAACTGAATTATAACTATTCTATTGCTTCTCCACGCAGAGTCTGACCCTGTAGTCACGATTTTCTTTGCTGGACTAAGGAAAGGGCCGGGTTTTATGGACGGATTGCTATTATTCGCTGTTATCTTCCTTATTTTTATCGGACTAATAGTGCCAATTCTGGCAATAAAAGCCTTCAACCGCAGTGCCGAAGTCAGCGAACAATTGAAATTACTGCGTGAACGTATTGAACAGATTGAATCGCGCTCTGGTGAAATATCACAGGTGGAGGTTGTATCCCGGCAGGACGTACTGCAGCAAAATACCCGCACAATTGCTTTTGAAGACAGTATTCTGACTGCTGAATTACCGGGAGAAAATAGTCCGGAACCCGAGTCTCTCCCCCATCGTTATTCTGTTGAATCTCCATTAATACCAGAAAATACCCGCAGTATTGATGAAGAGGTTAACCGGCAACCTTCGGTGATGGACGGTGCTTTTTCTGCGCTTTTTCGCTGGTTTATGCAAGGAAACCCTCTTGCTAAATTGGGGATCATCTTACTTTTCCTTGGGCTCTCTTTTCTGTTGCGCTATTCAGTAGAAAACGGGTTGTTCCCTGTGGAATTGCGTCTGGCAGTTGTCTCGCTGTTTGCCATCGTTATGCTGTTCCTCGGCTGGAGATTAAGAAATAAAAAACCGTTGTATGCATTGGTCATTCAGGGGGGCGCAACGGGGGTTTTGTATCTGACCGTGTTTGGGGCGTTTCGCTTGTGGAATATGCTCCCTGTCCTGCCAGTATTTGCTTTACTGGTGTTGATTTGCATAGCAAGTGTTGGATTAGCTATCCTGCAAAAATCGCTTTCGCTGGCGATGTTAGCCTGTCTTGGCGGCTATCTGGCACCACTGCTGATGTCGACAGGCAGTGGCAACGTTATCGCGCTATTTTCATTTTATCTGCTGCTTTCCCTGGGCATTCTGGCGGTCAGTGTCTGGCAACACTGGCGTGAACTTAATTTACTCGGATTGTTGTTTACCTTTGGTATTGGTGGCTTATGGGGCATGAACAGCTACCAGCCCGATGATTACCTCAGTTGTCAGCTGTTTCTCATCATCAATATCATTATCTTTGGCATATTAAGTGTGCTGCTTTCTCTGCGTTCACAGAAAAGTGCATTACCGGTGATTGATGGTGTTTTGGTCTTTGCACCACCGCTGATTGGTTTTGGTATGCAGTATGCAATGACTGAGTCAGTTGCTTATGGGCCCGCATTCAGTGCGCTGGCATTCGGTGCCAGTTATCTGATATTCGCCTGGTATCTGGCGCGGCGTTATTCTCCGCTGCGCAGAATGTTATTACTGGCCGCACTGGCTATGGGTGCGGCATTTACCACGCTGGCGATTCCGCTGGCTCTTTCCGCACACTGGACGGCAATGGCCTGGGTACTGGAGGGGCTTGGTATCCTGTGGCTGGGCTTACAACAACAACAACGCCGTATGAGTTATAGCGGTACTGCCCTCATGGTGATTGCTGTTGGCAGTGCGATATCAGCGTTAGCGCAGGACAGTTCGCTGCGCTCAATGGCGATATTATTTATGGTGTTGAGTGGCTGCTGGATGGTGGCGGCATGGTTATGGTTACAGGTTGAAAAGCGCATCAGCACCGGATTACTGGCTGGGGGAGTGCTGTTCTGGATTATGGCTCTGACGGGTATTGCCGGGCTACTTCTGCAAGGCATTTCTGCAGTGAACTATGGCATATTGGTACTGGTGACAGTGTCAGTGTTGCTCTGGCGCAAAGTGGGCCTGCGTTTATCCTGGTCGTTATTGGTACATTGTCAGTGGTTATTGTGGCCAGCGATGTTTCTGATGTTGTGCTATCAGATAGAGCAGCAGCAACTTTTCACTGCGTACTGGCGTAATGTGGTCTGGGTATTTGCTTTACCTGTGGCGTATTGGTTCCTGTATCGTGATGCTGCCGATTTATTGCCCCGATTCTCTCAGGGACTGCATTTATCGTTATTCTGGATGATTCAACTGGCCCTCGGGGTCGAAATCTTCTGGCTTATTCACTCCTTTTCCTGGGGAATGGATGCCTGGGGCCATGGTCTGGTTATGGCTACCTGCGGTATCGTTATTTATCTGGTCAAAGAGGCGCTGCGTCGTGCATGGTGGCCTTTCACCCGCTGGCCTGTCTTGTATGGTTGTCTGGCATTAATGCCAGTTGCAGCGATTGCATTACTGTTTTTAGTCTGGACAAACCTGACTGATGGTGTGGTACTGATGCAGCGATTTATTCCGTTGCTGAATCCTCTTGAAGAGGGTGCTGCATTTGCCTTCGCTGGCATCTATGTGTTCAGTCGTATTAACCGCCCTTTATTGTCGTTGCCGCAACGTCAGGTGATTGGCTATCTCTTTGTCGCGCTTCTCTTATGGTGGGTGAATGGTTCCCTGGTTCGTGCCTTAGCCTGGTATGGTGATATCACATGGAATTTTACCGCACTCTGGAGCTCACGTTTGATTCAGGGGGCAGTAGCGCTGCTCTGGACGCTAACCTCACTAATGATGATGTTGCAGGCGACACGTTGCCAGTCGCGAAAAAAATGGCTCTGTGGCGCAATATTGCTGGGAATCGTTATCATCAAATTGATGCTGATAGACAGTGCTGGTGGAGGGGGGTTGATGCGGGCATTAACCTTCATTGGTGTCGCCATTTTAGTTCTTATTGTTGGCTATTTTTCACCACTGCCACCTAAAGCATCAGGAGAAGAAAAATGAAATGGATAAATACGGTGTTAGCCTGTTTATTATTTGGGCTTGCTGGCATGGCTTCAGCAGACGAGAAGCTGGCTGACACACCACTGAATTATGCATTTGGAATGACACTGATAACCCCGGGTCACTCCCCCTGGAGCCGGCTGCCTTTACCTGAAGAGGTGTATCAGCAGAGTGTCTGGCCTGATTTGCGTGATATCAGGGTCTTTGACCAGCGAGGGGATACGGTACCGTTTACGCTTGCCGAAAAGGAAACAGGTGCACCGATTACGTTGGATATCCCTTTTCACCTGTTTCCGCTAGACCGGTCACCGATTACGCACCAGATAAATTCTGGCTCCAATGCAACGGGATCGTTTTTTTTGCGTGCAGATAATGGCGTTGAAATTCAGTTTGACCGGCAGAAAAATCAGTCATCCGGACAATATTTTTTACTGACGCCCGCGGAAGAAAGGAGGGAGAACACCGAAGTTTCTCAGTTGAAATTTGACTGGAGCACCAGCGTTAAAAACTGGCAGGGGAAAGTGTCAGTTTACAGCAGCGATGATCTGCGTCATTGGGTTAAATTGGCGGAAAACGCACCGTTACTCGATCTTGCTGAGGGAAGCTCACGATTGAAGATGGATACCGTTGATGTTGATTCTCTGATTCATCCGCAAACGCCTTTCTACCTGTTACTGGTTTTTGATGATACTACCCCGCCATTGACCCTGAATCAGGTTAATGTGAAAGGAGGTAATGTCTTTAATCTGAAGCAACCTGAACAGATTAAACTCGCCGCGGCAGGACGTCGGCTTTCTGACACGCAGGCCGTCTGGCAGTGGTCCCGGCCTCAGCGGCTTACTTCATTAGATATCGAACTGGTTAACGATGGGGTATTGCCAGTTGAACTGTCATGGAGAAGCAGTGAACAGGATGAATGGCATGCATTCAATCGTGAGGTGCTTTACCGTGTTAAGGGACGTTTCTCCCCGGCAATCATGTTACCTGCTGAGCCAATCCAGGCTGTGCGTGTTACTACCATCAACAGCCGGTTACCGGATGAGATGCCTCTGGTTCAGGGGGAACATATTGGTTACCAGTTAATTTTTCTGACCCAGGGAAAGGCACCTTATCTCATGGCTCTGGGAAATAGTGCTGCCGAACAGACTTCTGTCTCTTTCGATATGCTTATTCCTGCCGCGCTTCGTGAGGGTAGTGATCTGGAGTGGATTCCACAGGCTGAAATTAATGAGCGAATCACTCTGGGTGGGAAAGACCGACTGATTACGGTACCGATTGAGAAAAGTGACTCTCAGCGTAATACGCCATTCATCTGGGGGATTTTACTCATTGGCATCATGGTGTTGCTGTTTATGGTGTGGCGTATCTGGCGTGATGTACAAAAAAAAACATCGCCATAATTCTTTTATGTCGTGGCATATCATCAACTCATGGTCGGGGCAGATATGCCACGCTACGTCAATTAACCTGATTTTCTTTTTTTATCTCTTTCAGATAGTTATAAACCGTTGTTCTTCCCAGGCTCACTACGCTGGCAATGTAATCGGCGGCATTTTTCGCTCTAAAAGCGCCTTCATGATAAAGCGCTATGACCAGTTCTTTTTTCTGCTGGCGACTGAGGGAAGAGAGTGAACTATTGTTCTCTTTCAGCCACTTATGCAGGAAAGTATTAATTTTCTCCTGCCAGTCATCTTTAAAAAGAGCAGTAGGCTGAGGTTGTAAGCGTGTCACGGAAAGAAACAGTTCAAGTGCATTTTTAGCATCTTCAAAAATGGATGTATCGAGATTAATACACAACAGATACCCGGGATGGTGTGTATCGCCAGTGGCGATACTGACCGAGCGGATATTTCTGCCATCCCAGTTGAGTTTCTCATAGGGGCCACTGACCGGCTCAAGATTGCTGATCTCCACCCCTTCCAGCCCTGCCTCATCCCCCGCCTGGCGTTTAGACAGATTATTAGCGATATAAGCCACTTTTCCGGTGGTGACATTGTGGATCACTACTTCAACGGCCGGAAAAAACAGTGCTGCAATGCCATCGGCGATCGATTTAAGTAACGTCAAAGGCTCATTGTCAGGAGTAATCGCGGTCATCTTGCTGCTCTTTGTTTATGTTCAAAATGGAAAGAGGGATTGTGTTAAGTATCAATATTACACTATCATTGTAAAAAAAATTCATTTTGTACTTTTTAGTTCATAAAATTCTCTTTTTCACCAACGTGAGTGGACAACAAAATGGCCAACCCAGGGATCCCTGTACTGACGGCGGAGCAGACCACGTCATTACTTGATCAGCATGATGTCCTGTCAGCGTTACGACAGGTTTTTACCCGACTGGCGGAGAAAACCGCCGTACAACCTGACCAACAATTGGTATTGTTACCTGAAGGACGTGGTGATTTTATCAATTATTTTGGTGCAGATCTGACTGAAGGGGTACTGGGTGTCAAAATATCCCCCTATCTGGTGACCGATCAGAAACCGATAATTACCGCCTGGACACTCCTGCTGTCAACCACAACCGGATTACCCGTTTTATTATGTGATGCTTCACGGTTAACCACTGAGCGTACTGCGGCAACTACGGCACTCGCTGTTGAACAATTAGCGCCTGCCAGTGCCAGAATAATCACTGTCGTTGGCACCGGGCCGGTGGCAAAAGCGCATATTAAATATATTGCGACATTGCGTAACTGGGACGAAATTCGTGTGGTAAGCCGTCGTGGCGATTGTCGTGTTGAAACGTTAAGCGATGACACTGGCGTTGATTGCGCTAAGTTAGCGCTTTATACCTCCTTACCGGAGGCTCTGGTACAGAGTGATGTCGTGATGTTATGTACCTCTTCACCTACACCTGTGATTGATCCTGCGTGGCTAACGCACCCTTGCTTGATTACCTCTATCAGTACTAATGCCTTCAGAGCGCATGAAGTTCCTCCTCACGCATTATCTTCGATGGATGTCTATTGCGATTATCGTGCAACAACCCCCGCTCAGGCTGGTGAAATGGTGATAGCTGAAAGTGAACATGGCTGGCAACGTGATGCCATCCGGGGTGATTTACCTGAATTGTTAACCGGTCGCTGTGACAAACCAGATTTTCAACGCCATGTTTTTTTCCGCTCTCTGGGACTGGGGATTGAAGATATTGCCATAGCGGCACTGATTCGAACCTGCTGGCAAAATAAGGATAACTGAGCATGTATATTGAACCTTTCGGTGTTGAGCAGTGGATGAATGAGTGGGAAACTCGCTGTCAGCATAACCTTGCAGAAACCTGTGTGGAGTCGCTGACGCTGCGTCAATTAGTTGCCATGTCAGAAAAGAGTGCTGATTTCCACTGGGAAACGCTGCTTGATACTAAAATGACCTATGGTGCGATTACCGGGTCGGAACGTTTGCGTGGTTTAATCAGTGAGCAATACCAGAAACAAACTGCCGATAATATTCTTATCACCCATGGTGCGATTGGCGCTAATGCATTGATCTACTCCTCTTTGGTCGAAGCAGGTGATACCGTCATTTCTGTGTTACCCACCTACCAGCAGCACTACTCTATTCCGGCAAGTTACGGTGCAGAGGTTAAAATATTACCCCTTCGCGAAGAAAATGGCTTTCTACCGGATGTGGAAGAATTGAAAACGCTGGTGGATAATAAAACCAAAATTATTGCGCTGAATAATCCCAATAACCCCACGGGTGCATTGATGGATGAAGCGTTGCTGCACGCGTTTGTACAGGTTGCCAGAGAGGCTGATGCCTGGTTACTGTGCGACGAAGTGTATCGTGGAACCAATCAACAGGGTGATGGATACAGTGTGGCCATTGCTGATTTATATGAAAAAGGGATCAGCACAGCAAGTATGTCAAAAGCGTACTCTCT
The DNA here is from genome assembly GCA_022318365.1 of Anthoptus insignis. Lineage (NCBI taxonomy): Eukaryota > Metazoa > Arthropoda > Insecta > Lepidoptera > Hesperiidae > Anthoptus > Anthoptus insignis. The sequence continues at coordinate 15,604 of DWRH01000045.1, forward strand.
TGCCGGATTACGTTTGGGCTGGATAGCGGCTCCACATGCGTTACTTAAACAGGTTGAACAGCACCGTGACTACAACACGATCAGTGTCGGGGTAGTCGATGATTATTTTGCCTCTCTGGCACTGGAAAACCGCCATAAAATTATGGCGCGTAATCAGACGATGTTACGGGAAAACCTGCAAATTCTTGATGAATGGGTGAAGAAAGAAGCCCTGATCACTTACATGAAACCGCAGGCAGGAACTACGGCACTACTTAAGTATGATCTTCCGCTCAGTTCACGGGATTTCTGCATTGCGCTGCTGGAACGTTATGGCGTGATGTTAACTCCAGGAAGCGCCATGGAGATGGAAGGTTATTTGCGCATTGGTTTTGCAAATAATACCGGGGCCTTAATCGAAGGATTATCGCTACTCTCTGCTTTCCTTAACGATCAGGGTTCAGAAAGTAAATGATGTTTCCAGAAAGGGCGAGGTCTTCGCCCTTTCTGGACAGTCAATGCCGCCAACGGAATAAATCATCAGTTCATCTGATCCATCCCACAAATAATCACATTGCAACTTTATCTTTCTATAGCTGAATGCTCTTATGCACATCATTCAGGCAAGTAATCATTTCTCAAACAGTATTTGATTAAGAACAGGTTTCGGCATTTGTCACCGGATGTCTGTCAGAAACCAGAGATATTGCTGCTGAAGCCTTCTCTGTAGGCGTAAAAAATCACTATCATCGGGGGAACATCATAATGGACATCATGCCGGTTTCTGCCACGGGAGCGTTAATTGCATTAGTGCTGTCGATTATTCTGATTTTAAAACGCGTTCCACCTGTCTATGGCATGATGGCCGGAGCTTTAGTGGGAAGCCTTGCGGGTGGGGTTGATCTTATTCAATCGATTGATCTCATGATCAACGGCGCTCAGGGGATCACCAATGCCGTACTGCGTATCCTGGCTGCCGGTGTATTAGCAGGCGTGCTGATTGAGTCAGGTGGTGCAAACGTGATAGCGGAAACCATTGTCCGGCGAGTCGGTGAGCAACGCGCATTGCTGGCACTGGCCGTAGCCACCTTGTTACTGACCGCCGCAGGTGTATTTGTCGATGTTGCCGTGATTACGGTTGCCCCGATTGCGCTGGCTATTGCCCATCGAGCCGGGTTGTCGAAAATGGCGATTTTGCTGGCAATGATTGGGGGAGGCAAAGCAGGGAATGTGATGTCACCGAATCCGAATACTATTGCGGTGGCTGATAATTTACATGTACCACTGACATCAGTGATGGTGGCCGGGATAGTTCCGGGGCTGTGTGGGCTTATGGTTGCTTACTTGCTGGCGCGTTTGTTGGTTAATCGCGGCAGCAAAGTGAGGGTGGAAGAGCTGACCGAACATGATGTCCGGGGTGCTCCTGGCTTTATACCGGCGATTTCTGCACCTGTAGTCGCTATTATGCTCTTATCGCTACGTCCGCTGGCGGGTATTGCTATAGATCCTCTCGTCGCGCTTCCGGTTGGTGGGTTGGCAGGTCTGGTGATAATGCGCAAAGTAGCGCAGACACATCATTGCATCGTTTCTGGCCTCTCGCGTATGGCGCCGGTAGCTATTATGCTGTTGGGTACCGGAACCCTTGCAGGCGTTATTGCCCAGTCTGGTTTGAAAAACGTGTTAATTGAGGGGCTCACAGCATCAGGATTACCTTCTTATCTACTGGCGCCGTTCTCTGGTGCTTTTATGTCAATGGCTACGGCGTCAACCACTGCCGGTGCCTCGGTCGCTTCTGCTGTTTTTGGTAATACGATCACCGATATGGGAATTTCAGCACTTGCAGCAGCAGCAATGATTCATGCCGGGGCAACCGTATTCGATCATATGCCTCATGGTAGTTTTTTTCATGCAACAGGTGGCAGTGTGTCAATGTCTATTCAGGAACGCCTGAAATTAATCCCTTACGAAACAGCAGTTGGATTGATAATCGCGCTGAGTTCTACCTTATTGTTCGGTGTTTTCCACCTTGCTGGCTGATGGAGTGAGAGAATGAAAATTGTTATTGCCCCGGATTCATTTAAGGAGAGCCTGAGCGCACAGAATGTCGCCTGTGCTATTGAGCGAGGTTTTCGCGAAATCTACCCCGATGCTGAATATATCCAATTACCGATGGCTGATGGTGGTGAGGGAACAGTGGATGCCATGGTGGCGGCGAAAGGGGGAGATATAATCTCTCTTGGTGTTACCGGTCCTTTGGGTGCTGCGGTTAATGCCTGTTATGGCTGGTTAGACAATGAAAAAACGGCTGTGATTGAAATGGCTGCCGCATCAGGGTTGCACCTGATTCCTGAAGATAAGAGAGACCCGGGAGTTACCACTTCATATGGCACGGGTGAATTGATTCTTGATGCGTTGCGCCATGGTGCGCGATCGCTGATTATCGGTATTGGTGGCAGTGCGACTAATGATGGTGGGGCGGGAATGATGATGGCGCTGGGAGCCCGTTTACTGGATGAACATGAACAACCACTACCTTTCGGGGGGGCAGCATTGCTTGACCTGCATCGAATTGATATTACGGAAGTTGATCCTCGTTTGTTTGATATTGAAATACGGGTAGCCTGTGATGTGAATAATCCTTTATGTGGCGAACAGGGTGCATCTGCGGTATTTGGTCCCCAGAAGGGGGCTTCCCCCGCGATGATTAAACTGCTCGACGCGGCGTTACATCGTTGGGGAGAGCGTATTTTTACTGTTACAGGTAAGTCAGTCATTGATTTACCCGGGGCGGGAGCGGCGGGTGGCATGGGAGCCGCTTTGGCAGGGTTACTCAATGGAAAACTGGAACCGGGAGTAGATATTGTCACTGATGCACTTCATCTGACACAGGCTGTTGAGGGAGCTGATTTAGTGATTACCGGCGAAGGTCGTATTGATAGTCAGAGTATTCATGGTAAAACGCCGGTAGGTGTTGCGCGGGTAGCAACACAGTTTGCTGTGCCAGTTATTGCTCTGGTGGGGGGAATGGCAAAAGATTATGCCGTGGTACACCAACATGGCCTTGCCGCGGTATTTTCGGTGGTAAACCGGGTTGTTTGTTTATCGGAAGCACTCGAAGATGCCAGTGACAATATTCGTGTCACGGCAAGAAATGTTGCTGCTCTCTGGCAGTTAGCCGGAGAGCAGCACTGAAAAAAGCCCCGTGAGCCGGAAGATTACTCTGGCTGACAGGAAACGTTTTGTCAGCGGTATATCCTGAACTGGACAGCGTGATATAACCGCCGGACACTCACCGGCGGTTGCCGGAACACTGTCAGAATTTTTCCCAGTTGTTGTCATTATTCACTACTGGTGTTTTTTTGCCAGGGCGAAGTAATGGTGGTGATGGGATGGCCGGAGCCGAAATTACTGGCTGGCGCTGTGGCTGTTCATTCAGACGGAAGGTCGCAACGACTCTGGTCAGTGAAGAGGCTTGTTCCTCCAGCGAACGGGTGGCCTGGGCTGCTTCCTCGACCAGTGCAGCATTCTGCTGTGTCACACCATCCATATTGGTCACTGCATCAGCAACCTGGCTAATACCTTTGCTTTGCTCATCGGAAGCCGCTGATATCTCAGCCATGATATCAGTAACCCGATTAACCGCACTGACCACTTCATGCATGGTTTTACCGGCATTCTCTGCCAGATGGTAACCATTTTCTATTCCGGTGACTGACTCACCTATCAATTGTTCAATCTCTTTCGCTGCCTGTGCGCTGCGTTGAGCCAGATTTCGTACCTCACTGGCAACCACAGCAAATCCTTTTCCTTGTTCACCTGCACGTGCTGCTTCAACAGCAGCATTAAGAGCGAGGATATTTGTCTGAAAGGCAATACTGTTAATCACCGAGGTGATATCGGCCACTTTTTTCGAGCTCACCGAGATGATTTTCATCGTACTGACTACTTCAGTTACAATATCTCCCCCCTGGCGTGCCATCGCTGAAGCTTCAACAACCAGTTGATTAGCCCGGTGAGCATTGTCGGTATTGTGTTTCACCGTTGCTGTCAGCTGCTCCATGCTGGCGGCGGTCTGTTCCAGAGAGGATGCCTGTTCTTCGGTTCTTGACGAGAGATCGTGGTTACCCTCTGAAATTTCTTTTGCACCTACGGCAATTTCTGCAGAAGCATCACGAACGTCGGAGACGATTTTACGCAGTGCATTTTGCATTCCATCCAGAGCATCCATTAACTGCCCCATCTCATTACTGGGTTGAGGTGGAATGGTAATAGACAGATTACCCGATTCCATCTCTTTGAAATGGAATCTCATGGCCGCGACGGGGTGGAGTATGGCATTCTTTATGATATAGGCAGATAGAAGAACCATGAGTACTGCGATCACCAGGGTAGTAATGATAATGATCATTGCCACGTTCTGATCTGAGTCAGATTTCAATAAAACCTGACGGCTTCTTTCCTTTGAAAAATCAGTAAATTTGGACAGGGCGTTTTTAAAATCTAAGTCATATTTGGAAAGTATTGGTAATATACTGTCAAATTTACTACTGTTCTTACTTTTTAATGCATCACTTACCGGAGAAAATCCATATTTTTTATATTCCTGATAACTTTTTAAAACATTATTCCTGAGAGTGAGACCTTCGACGGTACGTGAAGGCATATTATCTAATTCAGCAATAATTTTATCTGCATCATCAAGATACCCTTGATAAATATCGATCATTTTTTCAGAGGGTTCATTTTTCTCTATATAGATGTTAGCGTATTGTGCCGCCAGTCTCGCGCTTAGTATATTGTTATAAATCCTATACATAGGTATAGATTGATTAGCCAGACGATGATTTATGTTATCTGTAAGCTCCCCCTGACTTTTTAATGCAGAGAGTGAGAAAACACTAACACCAATTAACAATGCACTCATAACAAAGATGATAAAAATCAATCCCGTTTTAATTTTTAATTTCTTTAACATAAATTCACCACTGAGATAAAGATGATATTCCTTATCGGCAAAAACAAACTTTTCTGTATGGTGTGTTTTTATGTTTTTTAATTAAGAAATTCTTATTTTAATCAAGGGGTTTATTTTACTTTGGGTGTTTAACACACCCAAAGTAAAGTAAAATTAACGCCTGCGCCATATTGTGAGCTGCGCCATACTGTGCTGGTATTTTCTCGCGGTTTCTCTGATAACAAAAGGAATGTCGCGTGGTGGCGCGATTTCGGTGAAATCTGCCTGTAACACACGCTGAAGTGCCTGATAGGTGGTCAGCGCTTCTCCGTTCTCGCGCTTACCGCCCAGCCAGTTCTCCCGGGGAGTGAATTCATCAAGCCAGGTATAAGGAGAGGAGATCATCAGTATCCCGCCGGATTTCAGTAACCCAGAAACACTATCAAGAAACTGTTTTGGCTGACGTAGACGGTCAATCAGATTAGCCGCGAGTAGCAGATCATAAAGTTGTTGCTGAGGCTTCAGGTTACAGGCATCGCCCTGGACAAACTGCACGCGGGCAGCATCCTGTGTACTCAGATTAATATCCTGCACATTGATTTGGTGATATTCAACCAGCTCACCTTCCTGTTGGGTAACATATCGGAAATCATTGCCTGCGGCGATTTGTAAAGCGACATCGATAAAGCGTGCAGAATAGTCCATTCCCACAACCTGGCTAAAGTGTCGTGCCAGCTCAAAGCTGGCACGACCTGTTGCACAGCCGATGTCCATAGCTCTGTCGCGGTTTTCACTGAATTCACAGGCTATATCAACCAGCACTTTGCTGTAGTTCGCCACATTCAGATAGTCCGGGCCATAGTGAAAATCGAGGTATTGAGAAACCATACCATCGGTTTCATAAGGGTTTTGTATCTTTTTTTCCTGATGATGAGAGACAACATAGCGAAAACCAGCATGTTGGAAAAAATGGCGGCGAAACGCGTAACGTGCTGATTTAAGAGCCTCATTCCCGGTGGAAATCCAACTTCCTCCCTTAATCAGGCTATGTTTACCGTCAAAGGTTGGTGTGGAAAAATCATCATACAGAGGGTGTACTTTAAATCCCTCCAGCCCACTGATCGGTGTACTGGTCCATTGCCAGACATTACCGACCAGATCGAAAAAGTCACCCGTGGCAAAGCGATCAACCGGACAGCTTGATGCCCACCAGGCAAGATTGAGGTTACCCGGTGTTTCTGTTACCCAGTCAGGCTGGTCACTGGCAAGACGCTCGCGTAGCAAAAGCCATTCACTTTCACTGGGGAGTTGAACGGATAAGCCGGTTTTCTCTGCTTTCCAGCGACAAAAGGCAGCAGCTTCAAGTTGATTAACCTCGACGGGCCAGTCCCATGGCATTTCGACGACTTCAGTCATCAGGCGCAGTTTCAGCGCGTCTGGCTGATCAGGTGTTCCAACCCAGAAAACAGGCGCTATTGCCTGGCGATAGTTACGCCAGCCCAGGCCCTCTTCATCCCACCACCGATCCTGTAGATAGCCACCATCAATAATAAACTCAAAGTACTCCGCATTGCTGACTAACATCTGGCTGGCCTGGAAGGGAGAGACTTCGGTTATTTTGTTACCGTACTCGTTATCCCAGCCGTAAGTATCATCGTTTTTTCCCTGGATAACCAGACCACCAGAAACAGGCTGTAAGCGATTTTCAGGCACCATATCACGTTGATGACGCGCCTGCTGGCAGGCTGGCCATTTAGCTCGGGTACGTACCCAGGAAAGTGGTAGCTCGCGGATCAACACACTTGAGGTTTCAAGATGAATACGTTCGTGTTCTATCCCCATCAAAATCACCCAGGCTGGGCTGTCCCAGGTGATTGGCACGGTCAGCGGCATATCAAGAATAACCTTACTGACCAACTGATAGACCTGATGACGATACGCTTTAAGTGAGCTCAGTGTTGGCCATGAATAGTTCCCGGTATCGAGATCATCCCAGCTCATCTCATCCACACCGATAGCCATCATGGCCTCAATTTCATCATCAACCCGCTGTTTGATGATTCCGGCTGCCATCAGTTTATTAATGTAGAAAGAAGCGGTATGACCGAAATAAAAAATTAATGGGTGGCGTAGTGGATTGGCTTTTGTGTAATAACCCCGTTCATCAGACAGACAATCGAATAGACTTTCATACAGTGACCAGGTTTGCGAAAAATAGTTGAGTAATTCCTGGCGTTTTTGTTCACTGTTTCCGGTACTCAAACGCAAGGTACACGTAGGAGCGGGCAGGGCGCTGTCAACCTGGGAAAGTAGAGTCACGAGTTATATCTCTGAAGGACATGGGGGCAATACTATAAGACTATAGCAGTAGAATAGAAAATTGCTTTTCAGTGTTGCCAGCGACGTAACAGACGGTTTTTCAGACCGGTATCAAATCGCCAGATATGATCAAAAATGCGTAAAATGCCCGGCTTCCCATGTGCAGAGAATGTCACGGCATGAAAACGGTGTTGTCGTTGTATTTTATTTTGAACAATGTCGCTAATCAGGCTGTCAGGAAGCCGTTGGGCAATGAAGTCAGAAACAATAACTGCATCGGCATCTGCCCATTCTGCTCGTGAAAAAATAGCTAAGACTTCTTTCATACAGCCCGCTAAGTCCGTTCCTCCGCGGAAACGTTGACTGAGAAAACGGATAGCCTGAGTAATGCCTGCATCAGCAGTAAGCTCGTAACTGATGACCTGATGAGCAAAAAGCATCACGAAACAGCGGCGATTACTTTCCAGCGCAATTTTTAGCAAGGCAAGACAAAATGCTTTTGCACACCGCTCGTTGAACCCGCCCATGGAACCTGATGTATCAACGCAAATCACCATCGGGCCTTGTGGTTGAGGTTCATCATTGTGCTGGTAGTTGACGGGCCGAACAGTTAATCGCTGGTGTAGTGTTTCACCATTCAGGTCATAACAGAATAAGCGTTTCTCCACCAGGCGACGATAAAACTCTATCTCCAGTTCCTGACAGCCGATATTGGCCAGTTCGGGGGGAAGTAAACGCAGAATATCATCACTTTGATGTAACCCTTTAATCTCTTCAGGAGCCTGTGCCGGGGTTTTATACCATTGGTATCTCGTTTCTTTAGGTGCTTCACTGGCTGCACGTGGTTTAGCGGTACGGCTACGGCCTATTTTACTGGCTATTTCTTGTAACAGAGGTTGTGTTACCAGAAAATTGCTGTAGTCGACTATTGGCTGACACTCCTCCGGTCGCACGCTACTTTTGGTTAAATCCCATAAGGTTCCGGCAGCCACATCACTGTGATCTGAAATCAGTGTTGAAAAATTGATACTGAGTGCCATACGTTGTTGAAGTTTGACAAGTAATCGTTCCTGCTCTTGTTCCAGCAACTGTAGATTGAGGCTCAGGGTACGCGTGGTGAGAGAGCCTCGCCAGTGGTGGATAAATCTTGCCTGCTGCGGTTTACACAGTGATGAGGAGGTATCAACCTCTGCTATCAGCTGCTGCGCTTCATGATAAAACTCACTCGATTGCTGCTGCAAAAATTGCAGTAATCCGGGAATATTTTGGCAAAATGTTGGATTGTCGAGGTGCTGAATGGACTGCCAGTAGCGGAACTCCTCTGCCAGTGACTCAGGAACATCCCGCTGTCTCATCTCTTCCTGCAGGTCACTTTTCCAGCGGGGTATATCACGCGATAAAGCGTCCTTCATCTTGGGGTATTTTTCAAAGAATGAGACAAGTTGTGAGGTATTGAGCAACGTCACGATAAAGGTGTCGATCAGATCATCTTCGTTGATGGCCAGTGAGAGGCTGAGAGCTTCAATATTCATTACTGGCGCGCTTGTCTGATATTGTCTGCGATCTGTTGCAGACTCTCTTCTATACGTGCCAGCCACTCATCGCTGATAAACAGGCAACGGTGATACTGCGTAAAGCGTGTACGCTGTTTATTTAATTGGATCTCTAAATCATCCAGCTCCTGAGCGATTTCATCGGGCAGGGACACGGAGGTGTTTTCTCCCTGCAGCATCAACCTTGAGGGTTGCAGGCTGATATCCCGCAGCATTAGATAATCCTGTCCATCAACATGGAAATCGAGAGGTTGTTCAAAACCGATACCATTGAGTTTGCCGCGGATGATTCCTCCTTTCAATAACCAGTGGTTGAGGACATCGCGTGATAAGGTGATATGGGTGACAGAAATATCATGCAGCACTAATTTTTTTTGTAAAACCAGCGTCAGTAGCTCATCACTGAGTGATGCTGGTAAGTCGTAGGCATTTTTTCTGCTGAATCGACCACCGTGTTTTTCCACTCGGATGGCCTGTTGAACACTGTTTTCCTGGGCCAGACTTTGACGGTGTGAAATGATCTGTTGCAGTCTGAACTGCATTGATTGTTGTTGCCAGGCATGATGGGTGATCAGTTGATCAATTTCTTTTTCCAGTAGTGCCAGAGTGGCGACATCGTGCCACAGACAATCTTTAAGCAGGATAAGGTCTATCGGGGCAATTGCCTGGCGGCCGCTATAAAAGGCACATGCCTGAAGCAAATGAATGGCTTTCTTCCACCGACGATCGGAGACATAAGGTGAATCGGGTTGTTTTTCCAGCTGTTGACGTAGCTGGAAAATCAGTTCAAATACCTCATCCGGGAGTGAAACCTCAGTAATCCCCTTTTGCCACAGCTGGTACTCTTCATCACTGATTTGTAATACTGAGGGTATTAATGATGCACTGTCGTCGGGTGGGTCAGTGAGCATACTGCGAAAGTTTTCTTTTTCATGTACGTTATCCAGCCATAAACGGATCAGCATCCGATCATAGAGTGCCTCCAGACCACTGTCTGCTTCAGGCAACTCATTTGAAGCTGCCACCAGCAAGCGCATGGGAATCTTCTCTTCGCCATTTCCATTACGGAAACGTCGCTCATTAATGGCAGTCAGCAGTGTGTTGAGAATAGCTGGCCCGGCTTTCCATATTTCATCCAGAAAAACAATTTCAGCATCGGGTAAATAACCGTGAGTAAGCCTTTGGTAGCGACCCTCATCTTTCAGTGCCTGAATGGACAGCGGTCCAAATACCTCTTCAGGTGTGGAAAAGCGTGTCATCAGATACTCAAAAGCACGAGCGTGTTTAAACGCATATTTCAAGCGTCGGGCAATGAGACTTTTTGCAATACCGGGAGGGCCGAGAAGAAAAACACTCTCACCGCACAGTGCGGCTAACAAGCAAAGCCGGATGGCATGGTGACGTTCATACAATCCCTTTTCCAGGGCATTGCTCAGGCTGGCTATTCTCTCTGCTAATTGCTCAGGGTGCGGCATCATCAAACGGTTATCCTTTAATACTTACTGGCCAGTAAGTGCTACTGATCAGGGCTTAACCTTACAGGTTATCATGCTGGAACGTATTGACACGGGTCAGCCTTTTCTTACCCGTTATCGTCGTTTTTCCTGACATCTGTATAGTCGTTTCGTTATTACCTGCGTAATAACAGCTATCATGATTGTATGATTACTGTGTATATCGTATTAGCCTGATAAGATATACGCCATTATGCCTCAACGTGTTTTAACAAAAGATGGGTCTATGAGTTCTGACAAAAAGCAATCCCTTGGTGCAGTAACACTTGCTGCGATTGGTGTGGTATATGGTGATATTGGTACCAGTCCGTTATATACCCTTCGTGAGTGTCTTTCCGGACAATTTGGCTTTGGTGTTGAGCGCGATGCGGTATTCGGTTTTCTGTCGCTGATTTTCTGGTTACTGGTGCTGGTGGTCTCGCTGAAATATATCAGTTATGTCATGCGTGCAGACAATGCTGGTGAAGGTGGCATACTGACGTTGATGTCTCTGGCCGGGCGTCATACCGGTGCAAGAGCAACGGCTGTTCTGGTGATTATGGGATTGATCGGAGGCAGCTTTTTCTATGGTGAAGTGGTTATTACCCCTGCGGTATCGGTTTTATCGGCCATAGAGGGGCTGGAAATTGCTGCACCGGAACTCGATTCATGGATTGTGCCACTGGCCATTGGGGTGCTGACGCTCCTTTTTATGATTCAAAAACATGGCACCGGAATGGTGGGACGACTGTTCGCCCCGGTTATGCTGCTGTGGTTCTTTTCACTGGGCGTGCTCGGTCTCAGAAGTATTATTGCTAACCCTGAAGTACTGCATGCCCTGAACCCTTATTGGGCTGTTCATTTCTTTTTTGAGTACAAGAGTGTCTCATTTTTCGCTCTGGGCGCTGTAGTGCTGGCGATAACCGGGGTTGAAGCGCTGTATGCTGATATGGGGCACTTTGGTAAATTACCTATTCGTATTGCCTGGTTCATCGCTGTTTTGCCAGCACTGGTGCTTAATTATTTCGGTCAGGGTGCTTTATTACTCAAAAACCCTGAAGCAATAAAAAACCCTTTCTTTTTGCTGGCCCCTGACTGGGCATTGATTCCATTGCTAATTCTGGCCACTCTGGCGACAGTTATTGCTTCTCAGGCGGTGATTTCCGGTGTTTTCTCGCTGACCCGCCAGGCTGTACGTTTGGGGTATTTACCGCCGATGCGTATTGTTTACACCTCGGAGCAAGAGTCGGGGCAAATCTATATTCCGGTGATCAACTGGTTGCTGTTTTTTTCCGTGGTGGTGGTGATTCTGGGCTTCAAACACTCGGGCAATCTGGCGGCAGCTTACGGTATTGCCGTGACCGGAACCATGGTACTGACCTCTATTCTGTGTTGTGTGGTGGCGATAAAAAACTGGCACTGGAATCCTTATCTGGTGATGTTGCTGCTGGTGATGATGCTGTGTATCGATATCTCTCTGTTCTTGGCTAATGTAGTTAAAGTATTCTCTGGTGGCTGGTTGCCTCTATGCCTGGCTATGATGATGTTTATCATCATGACAACATGGAAAAGCGAACGTTTTCGTTTATTACGTCGTATGCATGAGCATGGTAATTCGCTGGAAGCGATGATCAATTCGCTGGAAAAATCGCCACCAGTACGTGTTTCTGGAACGGCTGTTTATATGTCGAGGGCGTTAAATGTCATTCCGTTCGCTCTGTTACATAATCTGAAACATAACAAAGTGTTGCATGAGCGCGTAGTGTTGTTGACGTTACGTACTGAAGATGCACCTTATGTGCATAATGTGCGTCGTGTTTCTATTGAACAACTCTCTCCGACATTCTGGCGGGTAGTTGCCAGTTATGGCTGGCGAGAAACGCCGAATGTCGAAGAGATTTTTCACCGTTGCGGGCTGGAAGGGCTGAGTTGCCGGATGATGGAAACCTCATTCTTTATGTCTCATGAGTCGCTGATCATCGGCAAGCGCCCGTGGTATCTGCGATTGCGCGGCAAATTATTCCTGATGTTGCAGAAAAATGCCTTACGTGCACCAGACCAGTTTGAGATCCCACCTAACCGGGTTATTGAACTGGGAACGCAGGTAGAGATTTAACAGGTATACCGGCAGTAGCATTTACCAGATGAGTGTCACCCGAAACTCACCTGAGGGCGAGCTGGAGAATTGAATCTGTACGTGATGGAAACGGGCAATTTGACTGACGATGGATAACCCCAGTCCGCTTCCGGTTTTTTCCTGTCCTGGAGGACGATAAAAACGTTCACCAAGGCGGGATAAGGCCTCGGGGCTGATTCCCTTGCTCTGATTAACAACGGTTATTTTTCCTGGTGCAAGAGTGAGTATAATATGTCCACCGGGCTCACTGTAGCGGACAGCATTATCCAGCAAATTACGCATCATTAGTGACAGCAGGAGTGCATCGCCTGATAAAATGACTGGCGTGGCAACGGCATCAAGTTCTATCTCAACTCCTACTTGTTGTGCCTGGCTATAGTGATCAATGATTGATTGTTGTAGCAATGGGCACATCTCTACTGAACTCCGTTTAATATCTCCATCACTTTCCAGACGTGATAAAGTCAGTAACTGGTCAATTAATCGACTGGCGCGTTCAATACCTTCATTTAAATAACCTAATGCCTGATGTCGTAACTGATCATCATCATGAGCCAGCTGCGCGACTTCACTTTGTACTTTCAGCGCGGCCAGAGGGCTTCTCAACTCATGGGCTGCGTCGGAAGTAAATCGCCTTTCCCTGACCAACATTTCACCGACATTACTGAACAGCATATTTAACCCATCAAGCAGTGGGCGGACCTCTGGTGGAACACGTTTTTCCTGTAATGGAGAAGCATCATCAGGTGCGCGTTTAATCAATTGTCGGGCAACTCTCTTGAGTGGTGCCAGTTCATGAGTCACCAGCCAAAATAGCAGCACGATCATCACAGGTAAGGCGATTAACCATGGGAGCAGATTGGTGTGCATGATATCCCGGGTCATATCCTCACGATAATCCCACTCCTGGCCGACGACAATACGAAAACGCTGATCGGGTGTGGTGAGCCATACCAGTCGCCATAGGTCATCATCATCCGGCTGCCGGGCGTCGGTAAAACCATCGCGGCGATACTCAAATAACAGTGACTGACCTTTATCACCATCATTGACCAGCATGTTTCCTTCCGGAGTGAAAATAGCAAATGCCAGCGCATCATCATCCAGCTCTCCACGATGATGTCTGAGAATTTTTTTACTGGCAGGTAATGCGGTCATTCCGCGGTTCAACGTTTCGGGATTCAGTAGTGCCAGACGTTTGGCAAACAGCATTTGTTGCGTATCGAAAAGGGTGTTGATGCCCTGGCGAGTTTGCCACCAGGCGCCAATACTGGCTGAACCCCAGCAAATCAGGGTCAGTAACAGAAAGCCGAGCATCAGTCTCAGGCGTAAACTCAGGGTATTCATGGCGCTTCTCCCAGTGTATACCCCACGCCATGCACGGTACGAATAAACGTACTGCCTAGTTTTTTACGTAAGTGATGGATATGCACTTCAACAGCATTACTTGAGACTTCATCATCCCAACCATACAACTTCTCCTCCAGTTGAGAACGGGTTAATACCCGGCCCGGACTCATCATAAACAACATCAACAGTGCCTGTTCACGGGCAGTCAGTGGCAGTGGGGTACCATTCAGCGTTACTGTGTGTGAGCTGGTTTCCATGACAACGCCACCATGACTCAGGGTAGGGGTGAGTTGACCGTGGCGACGGCGGATAAGGGCCTGTAACCTCGCGGCAACTTCACTGAGGGCAAAGGGTTTACAAAGATAATCGTCAGCGCCTTTCTGTAAACCTTCAACCCGTTGTTCAAGAGCATCTCTTGCTGTGAGGATCAATACGGGCTCATCGCGTCCTTGTTTTCTCCATTGTTCAAGAATGGCTAACCCGTCGATGCCCGGAAGGGTGAGGTCTAATACCACCGCATCATAAGGTGCATGCTCAAGGGCTAATTTTCCCTCTTTACCTCCGGTGAACCAGTCGACACTAAAGCCCATTTTAATCAGTCCTGCCCGGATACCATTTCCTATCAGACGATCATCCTCAATGACTAAAATGCGCATTACTTTCTCTCTGTGTTGATGAAAGGTGAATCCCAGGATTCCTGTTGTATACCGGCTTATAATGAAAAGCAGCACTTTTTTCTGCTGATCAAAAAGAAATTATCACTCTGGAAGGCTTTAAGATCCTGTTAAGAATATTTTGTTTTAATAGCCCTAACGAAACAACTTCACAGCATCGTGCGTAATAATCAAAGGTGAATAATTATGAAAAAGAGTGCCGCTATCCTCGCTATTACTGCTCTGGTTTCCATGCCGTTACTGGCTGCTCAGACGGGGGGGTTTGTTGATCCTCTTGCTACCACCACCACAACTCAACAGGGTGGTTTTGTCACGACACAAAATGCAGTGACAACGGTTAAGCAGGCACAAGAAATGGCTGACAATAGTTGGCTCACTTTACGCGGCTCGATTGAGAAGCGTATCGGTGAAGATGATTATCTCTTCCGTGATGCTACTGGCACCATGCGCGTTGAGATAGACCATAAGCACTGGGAAGGACAAACTATTACCCCAACAGATAAAGTGGAACTGCAGGGGAAATTAGACAAAGATTTCAATGCCGTTGAACTGGATGTAAAACAAATTCGCAAAATCGGCAATTAATGTGAGTCAGTAGATTTTTCCAGCATGGCGACCAGATGCATGACCGCAGGCGAGCGATCACGTCGTCGCCATGCCACCGCAATGTCGGTACAAAGTGTGGTATCACAGATAGGGTGGAAAGTGACATTCGGGTGACTGATACAACGCAGTGACTCCGGCACAATGGTAAAACCAAATCCGGCGGCCACCATACTCAGCGCAGAGGCAATTTGTGGTGCCTGCTGTCCTTTATCGGGCTGAAGACCGGCGCGTAAACAGGCACTGATTATCAGTTCATATAAGCTTGGAGCAACGTCACCAGGAAATAGAATCAGAGGTTCATCTGTCAGTTGAGAGAGCGATAAAGCTGCCTGACCACTAAGTGGGTGCGTATCTGGTAGAGCTACGCACATTTTCTCACTGGCGATCACTTTTACGTCAAAAGCACGACTGCTTTCACAAGGCAGGCGGACAAACGCGACATCCAGTAATCCATCCTGCAGATCATGAATTAATGCTGCCATGCTGGCTTCGCGAGTAATAAGTACCATTGCCGGGTATTTATCCTGAAAATTACGCAGCAAACGAAATACATCATGATGAAAAGTCACTGAACTGGCGAATCCCAGAGAAAGCTGACCACTGATCCCTCGCGCAATTCCTTTAGTTTTTTCCAGGGCATTATCTGTCAGTTCCAGAATCTGGCAGACATCCTGATAAAACGCTTCACCCGCTACTGTGAGCTCTACGCCTCGTGTCAGCCTTTTCAGTAACGGTGTTCCTATCTCTCGTTCCAGACGCTGGATTTGCTGACTCAATGGCGGTTGAGAGATGTTTAACATTTCCGCAGCACGAGTGAAGTGACCTGTCTGTGCCACAGCAACGAAATAACGCAGATGACGAAGTTCCATATCAAAGACGTCTTAAAGAGAGGGGTTCTCTATATTGGTCTTTAGAAGCAAATAGAGTCAACATTCAATTAACCTTTCTAACATTCATATTGCGGTGAAAATGATGAGTGGTTCTGTAAATCATTGTTTATGTGAAAAAGAATTATTTTCTACCATAGAGGCGCTTCAAAAGGAAAGACCAGAAAGTGTTATCTATCAGACATCATTGATGAGTGCATTATTGAGCGGTGTCTATGAAGGAAATGTCACCGTTGCTGAATTGCTGGAAAAAGGAGATTTTGGTCTTGGAACCTTTAACCGGCTAGATGGCGAATTGATCGCCTTCGACAGTGAAGTCTATCAGCTGCGTGCTGACGGTACTGCCCGTGAAGCGGATCCACAGCAAAAAACACCGTTTGCAGTAATGACGTTCTTCCAGCCCCAGTATCAGCACCATTTTTCTGCACCAGTTTCCCGACAGGCTGTTCATGATGTTATCGATAATCAGGTGACATCAGACAACCAATTCTGTGCATTGCGTATTGAAGGTGCTTTCTCTTCAGTTCAGACCCGTACAGTTCCCTGTCAGCAGCGGCCTTATCGTTCCATGCCTGAAGTGTTGGGTCACCAACCTGTTTTTCATTTTACGCATCGACAGGGAACACTGATCGGTTTCCGTACCCCGCAGTTTATGCAGGGCATTAACGTGGCCGGGTATCACGAGCATTTTATTACTGATGACCGGCAGGGTGGCGGACATTTACTGGATTATCAGCTGGAGAACGGGGTGCTAACTTTTGGCGAAATCAGCCGCTTAGTGATCGATTTTCCAGAAGACAGTGATTTTCTTACTGCGAACTTACAACCACAAGGACTCGATTCGGCAATTCGCTCCGTAGAGGGTTAACCAGAGGATCTCAATATGAAAAAAACAGTCGAACAATCAAACTGGTTACACGGTGCTGATTTAGTGGTTGCGCAACTGGAAGCTCAGGGTGTCAATTATGTTTTTGGCATACCGGGTGCAAAAATTGACAAGGTTTTTGACTCGTTACTTGATTCCACCATTCAGACAATCCCTGTACGGCATGAAGCCAATGCGGCTTTTATGGCGGCGGCTGTCGGTCGGCTAACGGCGAAGGCAGGGGTCGCGTTGGTCACATCAGGACCGGGGTGCTCTAATCTGATTACCGGAATGGCAACTGCGACCAGTGAGGGCGATCCAGTGGTTGCGCTTGGGGGGGCGGTAAAACGTGCTGATAGTGCAAAACAGGTTCATCAGAGCATGGATACCGTATCGATGTTCCGCCCGGTCACCAAATACGCTGTGGAAGTCACAGAGGCCAGTGCGCTGTCAGAGGTGCTGGCTAACGCCTTTCGTAGTGCAGAACAGGGGCGCGGCGGTGGTGCTTTTGTCAGCCTTCCCCAGGATATTGTTGATCAGCCCGTTAAGGGGAATGTCCTGGTTGAAAAAAGGAAAATTGTACAAGGTGCTGCTCCGGAAAGTGAGATATCAGTCGTTGCCAGGGCAATAGCCGAAGCAAAAAATCCGGTATTACTGTTAGGTTTGATGGCCAGTCAGCCACAGAACAGTGAAGCGATCGATCGCCTTCTGACGTCCAGTCATATTCCTGTTACCAGTACATATCAGGCAGCAGGTGCAGTGCGGGAGCCTCATTTTTCACGTTTTGCCGGTCGGGTTGGTTTATTTAACAACCAGGCGGGTGACCGATTATTGCGTCAGGCCGATTTGATTATCACCATTGGTTACAGCCCGGTGGAGTATGAACCGGCCATGTGGAACAGCGGTACTGCGAAATTGGTGCATATTGATATATTGCCTGCTGATATCGATAACCGTTACCTCCCTGATATTGAACTGATTGGTGATATTGCTGCCACTGTTGATGCGCTGGTGGCGAAAATTACTGCCCCATTATCTCTCAGTAGTCAAACCTCTGCGATCCTTGATGATCGTCAGCAGCAGAGAAAACTACTCTCTTTGCAGGGGCAGCACCTTGATCAATTTGCTTTGCATCCTCTGCGTATTGTGCGGGCCATGCAGGACATCATAAACAGCGATGTTACCCTGACGGTGGATATGGGAAGTTTTCATATCTGGATTGCCCGCTATCTGTACAGCTTCCGTGCTCACCAAATTATGATCTCCAACGGGCAGCAAACCATGGGGGTAGCGTTACCCTGGGCGATTGGTGCATGGCTGGTCGATCCGCGACGCAAAGTGGTTTCAGTATCTGGTGATGGCGGTTTTCTCCAGTCGAGTATGGAGCTGGAAACAGCGGTCAGGCTAAAAGTGAACCTCCTTCATATTATCTGGGTGGATGGTGAATATAATATGGTGGCAATGCAGGAAGAGAAAAAATATCAGCGTGTATCCGGGGTCAAGTTTGGTGCGGTAGATTTCAAAGCATATGCCGAGGCATTTGGTGCAGCAGGTTTTGCAGTGACCCATGCAGCTGAACTTGAGCCGATGTTACGTAAAGCAATGGATACTGAGGGGCCTGCAGTTATCGCTATTCCTGTGGATTATAGCGACAACCCGATGCTGATGGGGCAGTTGCACCTGAGTCAGATTTTGTGAATCTTAACTAAGGAGTCGATCATGAATACCAAAGTAGCACTGGTTACCGGAAGTGGTCAGGGGATAGGCAGAGCGATTGCGTTACGTCTGGCAAAAGATGGTTTTGCTGTCGCAGTAGCAGATTACAACAGTACCACGGCAAATCAGGTCGCAGACGAGATCATTTCATCAGGTGGAAAAGCGCTGGCGATAACAGTCGATGTTGCTAACCGCGACGCGGTATTTGCGGCCGTTGAACAGGCGCGTCGTGAGCTGGGCGATTTTAACGTCATTGTTAATAACGCGGGTATCGCACCAAGTACGCCTATTGAGGCTATTACAGAGGAGACGATAGACCGCGTTTATAACATTAATGTTAAAGGCGTTATCTGGGGAATACAGGCCGCGATTAGTGCGTTTAAAACACAGGGTCACGGCGGTAAAATTATCAACGCCTGTTCACAAGCTGGGCATGTTGGTAACCCTGAACTGGCGGTATACAGTTCCAGTAAATTTGCGGTACGTGGATTAACACAAACGGCAGCCCGTGATCTTGCTTCTGCCGGTATTACGGTGAATGCCTACTGTCCTGGCATTGTAAAAACACCTATGTGGGATGAAATAGACCGACAGATATCTGCTGCTGCAGGAAAGCCGGCAGGATATGGTACTGAAGAATTTGCTAAACGGATAACCCTTGGTCGTCTTTCTGAACCGGAAGATGTTGCGTCTTGTGTTTCCTTTCTTGCCGGCCCTGACTCTGACTATATGACAGGACAGTCGTTGCTTGTTGATGGCGGCATGGTATTTAACTAAGGGGTGGGGAAAAATCTGAAAATTGGCGGTGATGAGCGGCTTAAACTAAGTGAAAAGCTCTGATAACAGGATGATTAGCAAACTATTACGCGAAACAGTTACGTAAAGTGACTTTATCCTGGACTATATCGCTGATACAGTGACCTCAGGCCAGTAAGCTGAAACTGGCTAAAAAAAATCAAAGAAGAGCATGGCATGCGCCACCATCGGTGGCGCTTTTTCTTGTGAAGGGTGCTCAGTGTCACTGAGAGCGTTCGTTCTTTGTGTCACTCTTTTTGCCAATCAAATTTTTACCATCGCTTGATTTCAATAGTAAAAACACCAACCCTGAAATTACGGTTACGGCACCCATAGTCAGGAAGGTGGCATGGAATTGTCCGATGGTAGAACTCTCAATGTTTTCATAAAAACGTAATACAGCGGCACTGACTGCCACGCCAAAGCTAATTGCCAGCTGCTGAGTAACAGCCAGCATACTGTTGCCACTACTGGCATTCGCATCCGTCAAATCGGCCAGTGTAATGGTGTTCATGGCAGTAAACTGAGTGGACATTGCCATCCCGAGAATAAATAAAGGAATGAGTAACAGAACCAGACTCATGGACGGAGTCTGGAGTGAAAATGAGGCAACCAGAAGACCGATAATCACACTGATCGATACCAGTGTTTTACGGTATCCAAACCAGCGCAGAATTTGAGTCACTGTCGATTTCGCCAGCACGGATCCCATTGCGGTGGGCATCATCATGCAGCCTGCCAGCAACGCCGGATAACCAAACCCCACTTGCAGCATCAATGGCATCAGGAAAGGAATACAGCCTGTACCGAGGCGTGAGGCAATATTACCTGCGATACCAACAGAAAAGGTGCGTGTTTTAAACATCGGCAGTGGAATTAATGGTGCTGAAGAATAACGGGCATGCAATATATAAAGTAGCAACAGGGAGATGCCGGACACAGTTACCAGAGCAGCAAGCCCTGTTGTGACAATTTTTTCTCCCAGTAACTCTATTCCACTTGAAAGTAGTACCAGACCGAGACCAAAGAGTAAAAAACCTGTCAAATCGAAACGGCGTTTCGGTGTGGTAAAGTCAGGCATATATTTTCGGGCATAAATGATGCCCAGAATGCCCACCGGAATATTGATCAGAAAAATCCAGTGCCAGGTGGCATAGGTGACTAAAACTCCCCCTAATACGGGCCCGAGCACAGGTCCAATCAACCCCGGCATGGTGACAAAATTCAGTACAGGCAACAGTTCACTGCGCGGATACGCACGTAGCAGAGCCAGGCGGGCAACGGGCATCATCATTGCGCCACCTACTCCTTGTATTACTCTGAAAATGACCAGCATCATGAGTGAATGAGAGAGTGCGCAGGCAAGTGAACCTAAGGTGAAGAGCGATACTGCCAGAATGAATATCTTACGGGTGCCGAAACGGTCGGCCAGCCAGCCACTCACCGGAATCAACATGGCCACCGTAAGCGTATAGCTGATAACAGCAGATTGCATTGCCAGTGGTGATCGATCGAGACTACGGGCAATAGCCGGTAAGGCAGTGTTAAGGATGGTGGCATCCAGTGCCTGCATGAAAAATGCCATTGCGGCAAGCCATGGAAGTCCGGCCATGCTACGAGCGGATTTGATCATTGTGCATCCTTTTCATTGTCATGTTTCAGGATTACGTTCACTGCTGTGGAGTAAAAATAGCATTCTACCCGGAAAAAGAGAGCGTAATTTCAACGCTACGCCCTTTCTGTTCTCTTTATTTCTTTTTTGCGCCAAAGAATATTACGGGAAGATGGTTATGCTATGCCGGGAATAAAGTGCGTTTTACAGACAAAAAGCAGTGAAATAGCAGAGTTTTGATGATTAATTAACACTTCTGCCCAAAAAAAAAACAGTTAACAACATTTTTTCAAAATAGCCCTTGCCTTCCTCTGCCAGCTCCCTATAATGCGCCTCCACTGACCGGGAACAGGCGCTAAGCAGCCTGCGGTAAGTGAGAGAAGAAGTGATAATTCACTTGACTCTTTAGCGGGATAGCGTAGTATCTGCACCCC
>DWRH01000046.1:0-36694 GCA_022318365.1 Anthoptus insignis
AGCCTTTTTTAATATATCCCTCTCCATTTCAACGCGTTGAAGCCTTTTCTTTAGCTCGCGTATTTCAATCTGCTCAGGTGTCATGGGTGAAGCAGTGGGTGATTTTCCCGCTCGCTCTTCTTTCAGTTGCCGAACCCATTTATCCATTGTAGATTTGCCGACGTTCATTGCCGTAGCCGCGGCGGCAACGGTGTAATGCTGATCGAGTACAAGCTGGGCAGCTTAGAGGCGAAACTCGGGGCTAAAATTGCGTTTGTTACGTCCGGTCATAATGTCACCTGTTTTTACTGTGAGGTGATGATATCACCTCTATACAGGTGGCCAAATTTACTGTACCACTACAAGATCACTTTTACCTAACACCGCTAATCATTCAAATTGACATTAGTAAATTATTAATATGGCTATGAATGGTATCGGTAGCCGTTCAATAGATAGAATTATGGACAAGGCACTTAATACGGTTCCTCGCCACTTTGAATTCATTTGAATTTCAGCAACGATAAGTACTCAATAGGGATTACAGTAATTTAATATACGGAGCTTGTAGGTGCCTGGATCGCTCTAGGCAACTCCTCTATGTCTATAACAAGCCGAGATAAGTCGGTCATCGTTTATGTATTCGGGTACTAACTCAGCATCCACTAGAACGTCAGATCGTAATACTATCCGAGTTTGGTATCGTGGATAGCCTTTCAAGACTATAAATGTAGAAAAAATAGGTCAGGGCAGAATATATTGTCATGATAAAGCCCAAGCTGACTAGGTAAGAAGCGAACTTACGTATTCCTCGCTATGCATTAGGTATAAAATATAGGCCAGCAAACCCTACTATAAGTTATATGATCGCCAGAATAAGCTGATAATACGGGGGGCTATTGGAGTCCTATTATTAGTATAGGCGTAGTGATTTTAGTATAGAAAATCAGCCTGATAAGCTCTTGATGAGAGGTTGTGATGCCATAAAGCAGAAAACACACTCAAGGCGGGCTCTCTGTTCTGTAGCCAGTGATGTTTTGCGGCCAACTGGTGTATAGCATGGTGAAATTGGACTGCACCCCAAAAGTTGGGCACCCAACTGAGTAAGGTGCAGTCCATAAGCAAGGCTTTTTGTTATTCTACTTCAGGCAAGAACGCTTCAAGTAACGAGTTCAAGAATAGTTTTCCTTTGGCGGTGATCTGCCAGTGCTCAGTGGTTTCTAGCAGGTAGCCAGCTTGAATTGCGTTATCGAGTGCAGGACGGACTTGTTGTTCTGCTAACCCCGTCAGATCGGTGAAATCCTGACGCGGACAAGGCTCCAGCAATCGAAAACGATTCATAAAAAACTCGAAGGCTTTGTCTTCATCGGCAACCATAAATTGCCTATCGAGGTATTCACCCCGCATATAGCCCTTAGGATGACGCGTTTTTACGGTACGCATAATCTTGCCATCAGTAAGGGTGATTTTGCCATGTGCACCGCAGCCAATACCGAGATAATCGCCGAACCGCCAGTAATTAAGGTTATGTTCACAGCGGTAACCCGGCTTAGCATACGCCGAGGTTTCATACTGCTCATAGCCTGCCGCACGCAGTAGCTGATCCCCTTGCTCGAAAATATCCCACAGATCGTCATCATCGGGTAGCTTCGGCGGTCGTGAGGCGAACAAGGTATTGGGCTCAATCGTCAATTGATACCACGAAAGGTGAGGGGGATTTAACGCTATGGCTTGTCGCAGATCAGCCAACGCCTGCTCAATACTCTGATCCGGCAGACCGTGCATAAGATCGAGATTGAAACTCCGTAGTCCTAATCCTGTCGCCAGCTGTGCTGCACGCTCGGCTTCTTGCGGGCCATGGATCCTTCCTAGCCGTGTGAGTTTCTCAGCATCAAAACTCTGCACACCGATCGAGATACGGTTAATCCCTGCTTGTTGGTAGCCACTGAAACGCTCAGCTTCAACCGTGCCGGGATTCGCCTCCATTGTGACTTCACACCCTGCGGACAGCGGGATACGCTCGCGTACCCCATCCATTAGCTGATGCATGGCTTGGCTACTCAGTAAACTCGGCGTTCCCCCACCGATAAAGATCGTTGACAGCTGCCGTCCCTGAACTAAATGCAGACTCTCGTCTAAATCTTTTAATAAATGCGCTACATACTCCTGATGCGGCACTTCGCCCTTTAAAGCGTGAGAGTTGAAATCACAATAGGGGCACTTTTGAACGCACCACGGGATATGAATATATAAACTGAGTGGGGGTAAAGCGTTAGCCATTACGTAATGCTTCCATCAGTTGCTGTAGTGCTTGGCCTCGATGAGAGACTGCAGATTTCTCTGCCTTACTCATTTCAGCGGCACATTTCTGCTGCTCAGCGACATAAAATATTGGGTCGTAGCCAAAACCGCCTTGACCGCTAGGTTGGCGAGCAATCATACCCGGCCAGCGACCGTAACAGACGATAGGTGTAGGGTCGTCAGCATGGGCTAAATAGACCAAGACACAGTGGAACGCGGCTTGTCGTTGCGCATCCGGTACGTCCTGCATGGCCGTTAATAGCTTATTCAGGTTATCGGTATCGGAAGCCGCTTCGCCCGCGTAGCGCGCAGAGTAAATGCCTGGTGCGCCTTGCAAGGCATCGACGGCTAATCCGGAGTCATCGGCAATCGCCGGCAGGCCGGTTACGCGGGCAGCATGGCGAGCCTTGATCAAGGCATTTTCAATAAAGGTCAGCCCAGTTTCTTCCACTGAACCTACCCCGAGTTCGGTTTGAGCGGTAATCGTTAAGCCAAAGTCGCTTAATAACCCAGCCATTTCACTAACTTTACCGGGATTACCCGTGGCCAACACAACCTTTTGAGGAGAACGAGGATTTGCCATAATTTACAACCACACCCAATAGTCAGGGAAAAGATCCATGCCAAGATAATTTAATGCATACAGGATAAGAATGACGATCATCGCCGAAAAATCTATTCCACCCATCGCGGGTAACCAGCGTCTGATGGGTGACATTAATGGTTCGGTAAGTTGGTAAAGCACGAAGTCGACGGGACTGCGACCTTGGCTTACCCAGCTCATAATTGAGCGAATCAGAATAACCCAGAAGACTAAGTTACCTGCGGCCTTGAGTAACGATAAAACGCCAATCAGTAACAAAATGGGCGATAGTGTGAAATCGCTATTATTAATCGCTGCTAGTAAAGGATACTTCAGGGTCGTTAAAATAAACGCGAGGAGCAACGATGCACCGTCTATCGGGCCGATAGCGGGTATAACCCGACGTAAAGGAGCGATAATCGGTTGAGTAATTTTCACCACGAATTGCGCCAGTGGATTGTAAAAGTCGCAACGCGCCCACTGCATCCAGATTCGTAGCAGCAGTACGAGCACATAGAGCTCGATAAGAGTTTTGACTAAAAACGTCAAGGTATACATAGAGTTCCTTAGCTTATTCTGAAGTAGTAGGGTACTGACGGGCACCGAAGATCGCGCTACCCACTCGTACAAGGGTACTGCCTGCGGTGATCGCCGCATTGAGGTCGTCACTCATTCCTAAGGAAAGTGTATCGACCTCAGGATAGTGCTCTGCTAAAGCGTGGTAAAGCGTCGCCATACGCTGACAAACCACTAACTGTCTCGCGTAGTCAGGTTCCGGAGCGGGAATAGCCATGATCCCGCGTAACCTTAACTGGGGAAGCTTGGTAATCGCCGCAGCCAATTCGTTAAGCTCTCCAGCCTGAATGCCCGACTTGCTGCTCTCATCACTGATATTCACCTGAATCAATACATTCAATGGCGGCAGATGTTCAGGGCGCTGCGTTGCAAGGCGCTGCGCCAGTTTCAAGCGATCGACGGTATGACACCAAGCGAAATGCTCCGCCACCAGACGACTCTTATTCGACTGCAACGGCCCAATAAAGTGCCAGTCGATATCGGATAAGTGAGCCAGGGCTGTAATTTTACTTACCCCCTCTTGCACATAATTTTCACCGAAGCAGCGCTGGCCAGCGAGATAAGCAGCTTCAATATCGCTCTCAGGCTTAGTTTTACTTACAGCAAGTAAGGTGATTTCTTGAGAACTACGCCCACAACGCTGAGCAGTATCGGCGATCCGTTGTTCCACTGAGTGTAAATTTTGAGAAATGGATGTCATAACCGGAAACCACTATGGAGTTAACAGAATTAATTGCGCGTAGTGTAAAACATAACGCGAGTGATCTACACCTATGCTGCGGAGAATTTCCCCGTTGGCGCAGAGAAAATAGGATCTGCATCATTCCTCATACCGAGAAATTAACCGATGTTTGGTTTGAGATTTTTATTCGTCATCACGTTATGGCGCATCGACAGCAACAACTCAGTGAACAGGGGCATTGCGACTTCGCGTTTACCAGTGAACAAGGTACACGTATCAGAGCCTCGATGTTCAAACAGCGGCAGGGCCTTTCGCTCTCACTTCGAATACTTCCTACACAGGCAAGGACAATTGAGCAGTTAAATCTGCCCAACGCCTTTATTCGATTTGTTAAAGGCGAAGATGGGCTACTTCTTATTACGGGAGCGACTGGTTCAGGTAAATCCACGACACTCACGGCAGTTATCGATCATCTTAATCAGCAGTGCCATCGGCACATCCTTATGCTTGAAGACCCTATCGAATTTTGCCACACGTCTATGCAATGTTTGATTCAACAGCGGGAGATAGCTGAGCATGCGAGAGATCTATCTAGCGGGGTAGTTTCAGCGCTACGGCAAGATCCGGATATTATCGTTATTGGCGAACTTCGCGATACGACGACGATTAAACTCGCGCTTACCGCAGCAGAAACCGGGCATCTTGTGCTGGCGACGCTACACAGCACAGATACCACCCACGCATTACAGCGGCTAGTGGATGCCTTTCCCCCTCATGAGCGTGATACTGCACGTCAACACTTGGCACAAAGCTTACGCGCAGTGTTAGCACAGCAACTATTCTTCGGGGCAGACAAAGTCGCGCCACTGTATGAGTTGCTAATCAATAGCAAGGCGGTAGGTAATTTGATCCGTGAAGCCAAATTCCACCAGCTACAGGGACAACTGGAACAAGCCAGTGAAGAGGGAATGGTTTCGTTTCGTCAATCGTCTGAACGCTATCATCAACAAGACGATGGATGGCGACAGACTGCTACTGATAAAGATTTTCGAACCAACTTTCTAAAATAATCACCGCAGATTGAGAATCAACGCGTCCTTTCGACAAAGATTTAAATCCACCCTTTTCGAATAGTCGAGCGCGGGCTTCAGTCGTACTTAGCCGCTCATCTTGCAGTTCGACTTTTTTCCCCAATCTGCCATGTAAACGGTTCGCGAACTTCTTGGCTCGCAGAGTCAATTCCTGTTCGCTACCGTCCATGTTAAGGGGAAGCCCGACGACTAAGTAATCGGGTTGCCATTCGTTGATCACTTTTTCGATAAGCGTCCAATCCGGTACGCCATCTTGGGCTTTCACTGCAGTAAGAGGGGAGGCTGTTGCGGTTAAGGTTTGCCCCACAGCGATACCGATACTGCGAGTACCGAAATCAAACGCAATGATGGTGTGATTGCTCATTAACTGTGCCCTGCTTCGCTAGCGATCATATGAATATTAATACCGAGTTTTGCGGCGGCGGCCGACCAACGTTCGGAGGCTGGCAATTGGAAAATAATATCGCTGGTGGCAGGGACGGTTAGCCAAGCATTCTCTAAAATCTCACTCTCAAGCTGCTGTTGCTCCCATGCACAATACCCCAGTGCAACGAGAACCTGTTCGGGATGATGGTCGGTGGTGAGGGCCTCAAGTACATCTTTGGAGGTAGTCACCATCGTCTCGGCAGAGACCTCGATGCTGGAAGCAAACTTTTGGGATGAGGTATGAAGGATAAATCCTCGATCTTCAGACATAGGGCCTCCGGTAAATACTGGTTGCTCTAGCTGTCGTTCGGAACCTTCTCCAGAAAGCTCAATATCCAGTTTGGCTAATACGCCTTCGACATTAAGATTTTCTAGAGGTTTGTTGATAATAATCCCCATCGCACCGTCAGCGTTATGTTCGCAGATGTAAACCACGGAACGCTTGAATAACGGGTCCTCTAACGTGGGCATGGCAATCAGGAAATGGTGCTGTAAATTCATACCGTCTCGAGTAATTAAGTTTCTGGTAACCGCTGGGTTACCAGAAAGGTTGAACGAAATTATGCGCGAGCTAAACGTTTTTCGATGGCGTCCATCAGCATACCAGTAATGGATACCGGGAATTCGGCTTCAATTTCACGAATACAGGTAGGACTGGTGACGTTAATTTCTGTTAACTTATCACCAATAATGTCTAAGCCGACAAATATAAGCCCTTTCTCTTTCAGAGTCGGCGCAACTTTACGTGCGATGGCCCAATCACTCTCACTCAGCGGACGAGGTTCACCGCGCCCACCAGCGGCTAAGTTGCCACGGGTTTCTCCTGACTTAGGAATACGGGCCAAGCAGTAAGGTACAGGTTCGCCATCAACGACGAGAACACGTTTATCGCCCTGTTTGATTTCCGGGACGAAATTCTGAGCCATACAGTACTGTGTTCCTTGTTGAGTAAGGGTTTCCCAAATAACAGAGAAGTTAGGATCATCTTGTTTCACACGGAAGATAGAAGCGCCGCCCATACCATCCAGCGGTTTCATAATGATGTCGCCATGTTCTTGCCAGAAGTCACGCAAAGTCTCACGACTGCGGGTAACTAAGGTGTCAGGGGTTAATTCCGCGAACCAAGCAGTAAAGAGCTTTTCATTACAGTCGCGTAAGCTTTGTGGCTTATTAACGATCAGCGTCCCTTGTTCTTCGGCTCTTTCCAGAATATAGGTCGCGTAGACAAATTCGGTATCAAAAGGGGGATCTTTACGCATAAGGATGACATCAAGATCGGCCAGAGGGAGAGTCTGCTCACTAGTGAATTCAAACCACTTCTCTTCATTTTGCATAACGGTTAGGCCACGGGTACGCGCCGATGCGATACCTTTGCGCAGCGAAAGGTCGTTCATCTCCATATAGTGGATTTCGTAACCACGCTTTTGGGCCTCTAACAACATTGCAAAACTGCTATCTTTCTTGATATTGATGGTTGTAATAGGATCCATCACAATACCCAGCTTAATCATTCACAACCCCTTCAAAATTTAGTGTTTTTACTGGCAAAGTACTCAGTATACCCAAGGACCGGGTGACCGCTTCACTGATGATGCCAGACAATTATTTATCCTAAATCACCGAATCGTACCTGTAGCGCGGTAATAGCGGTTAATGCTGTCGTTTCCGTACGTAATACCCGTGGGCCAAGCAAAATATCGGTAAAGTTATCTGCAGCGGCTTGTTCGATTTCGGCGACAGATAAGCCACCTTCTGGGCCGATAAGCAACCTCACCTTATTATTGGGTAGGGTAAGACGATTAATACTTTGTGACGCGCGTGGATGAAGATTGAGCTTAAGCGCATCACTGGCTTCAGAAAGCCACTCAGCTAACGTCATGACTGGGCGTATATCAGGAATGCGGTTACGTCCGCATTGCTCACATGCGGCAATAGCAATTTTTTGCCATTGTGAAAGTTTCTTTTCAAGACGCTCTTTATCCAGTTTTACACCACAACGCTCAGAGATCAAAGGCGTAATAGTATTAACCCCCAATTCAATTGATTTTTGGATAGTAAATTCCATTTTTTCACCCCGTGACAACACCTGTCCTAGGTGAATATCGAGAGGAGACTCGCGGTCATCAAGCTCGGCATTGGAGGTCTCAACCGTAACATGCTTTTTACTCGCTTCCACGATAGTCGATAAGAACGTCTGGTTACTACCATCGAATAAAAGAACCTGCTGCCCGGCGACCATGCGTAAAACACGGCCAACGTGATTAGCCGCATCCTCAGAGAGCTGAACGCGTTGTTGATTTTGAAGAAGGTCTGGATGAAAGATGCGGGGAATGCGCATGGTCTTATCTCTTAATTAAAATAAATGAATTACCGTCGAACACTATATCGTATAGCTTGACCGCTGAGTCGACGAATTGCAATCGATGGGACCAACTATGGGCACTGCTTGGCGACCCAGGGGTTAGCATTTCCCTGAATTCGAGCGATTCGACGATCGCGCTGACATTCCCAAGGGGTTACCGGATAAAGTTTATTCCATGCCATCATCAGTTGTGTCTGTTGGCGTGACAGAGAAAGATGATATTGATCACGCATATACAACGTAATCCGCGAAATGGGTCCGCGCGCACGGACTGCTGGCTGTGTCAGTTTCGCTTTAAAGTCATTAATCATCTCACAGGCACCATACTGAGTAGGGGTGCCATTCCACTGGCTGTAAGCAAAGTTATTACGGTCACCGTTCACTTCACCAATCGCGGGCTCCAGATTATGAAGGTCGGCTTCGATTCTGCGATAGTCGCTATCCTTACGACAATTTTTTCTCCCTCCTTGCTGCCAACATTGCCGTTGATGGCCAAATACCCAGGCAGGTACAACATGCTCCCACTCTATGCGAGCGGCGCGTTGGGCATTTTTACGTGGCTGATAACCGCAGGAGGCTAAATCCGGTAATCCTTTTTTACCCTGCCAATGAATATCGCAGCCACAATAAAATTCTTTAGCCCCTTGATTGACCTCGATAGAGGCTTGCTTAGCCGCTTGAAAGTTATTTTGCTGGTAATTCTTGGCGGAAGCCGAGAACGTTGAAAAAAGTAAGATAAGAAAACTAATGTTGAGGCGCATATTCTAGAAATAGTTAAAAGTGACATCGACGGGCCATAATACCCCATTCAGGCTCGAAGGTTACGTAAAACTCAGGCGATCATAGGTCAGAAATTTCCGTATTCATCCCTGAAATTCACCCACTTTTAGCGGCGCGGCGCAGTGACGGCAGCAATATTCCGTTTCACCGCGCACTACCCGATTATGACGTCGTACCGTCAGGGCATGCTGCTGGCAATTGCAATAGTAAGGGAAGGTCTTACCGGCAACGGAAGTCGTAACAAGACGATGGGTACGCTCGGCTTTAACCTTCAATACTTCCTCCATCATCCAGCGCCACTCTGGGCCGTGAGGCGCTACGCGGCCAAATTTTTTCCATACAAGTAGATGGGCGAGTTCATGGGGGACAACCTGGTCGACAAAGGCTGCTAGATTCTCTTCACATAGGATAGGATTTAGGCGGATCTGCCACTCCTTAAGCCAAGCGCTACCTGCGGTCGTTCCTCGTTGTTGCCAACTGATAGAAGGCTCAGGGAGTGCTTTGTCGAAGAGTGGAGCGGCAAGGCTAAGGTGATGGCGGAGCGAGCGATATATAGCTTGCTGTAGGGCAATAGGCAGGCGGTGAGATTTTTTCATCGTGCTAGGATAACATAAAAAAGGGGGTGAACCTGTCACCCCCAGAGTCGATTAATCGCGCGAGCCGATATCTTTTAGTTTTTTACCTTGCATCAGATTTCTTTCAATGTGCTCCAGTGAAACATTTTTAGTTTCTGGAATCAGGCACAGAGTCAGAACGATGAACACCACGTTCAGTGCTGCGTATAGCCAGAAGGTTCCCGCATTACCTAAATTAGTCAGTAGTGTTAGGAAGGTCGCACCGACAATCATGTTCGCAATCCAGTTAGTCGCAGTAGAGACAGTAATACCAAAGTCACGACCTTTAAGTGGCTGGATTTCAGAACATAGTACCCAGATGAGTGGGCCAGCACTCATTGCGAAGCCAATGATGAACATTAACAACATGGCGATAGCGAAGTATTGTGCGCCGGCTGAATGGATACCCAGATGCAGCATTGTACCTAGTATGCCCATACCGGCTGCCATCACAATGAAGCCAAGGATCAGTGTAGGTTTACGGCCCCAACGGTCGACTAAGCCAATGGCAATAAAGGTCGCTAGAACGTTAACCAGACCAACGATCACTGTTCCCCACATTTGCTCAGTGGTATTAGTGAAGCCAGCGATTTCAAAAATTTTCGGCGCATAGTACATAATGACGTTCATACCGGTAAACTGCTGTACGACTTGCAGTAATACACCCAGATAAACGGCACGACGGAAGTTGCTGTTACCTTTGAATAAGGCCCAGCCGGTTTGCTTGATCTTTAAGCTCTCGCGGATTTCATCGAGTTCACGCTTAGCTTGCTCACTGGTGTCCCGTAGACGATCAAGCACTTTCTGTGCATCGTAAAATTGTCCTTTAGCCGCTAACCAACGTGGGCTATTAGGCAAGAAGATGACGCCAATTAATAACAGGGCGGCAGGGATGGTGATCACCCCTAACATCCAACGCCAATCACCGCTATAGCTCAGTGCGGTATCGGAGAGATAGGCACCAAGAATACCGATGGTAATCATCAGCTGATAAAGAGAAATCATACTACCGCGAATTTTCTCGGGAGCGATTTCAGAAAGATAAAGTGGTGCCGTATAGGAAGCAATACCGACCGCTAACCCTAACAGGACCCGGGCACTAATCAGCATCTCTGGCGAGCTCGCTAAGGCCGACCATAGTGAACCAATAACGAACAGGATAGCTCCTGCCATCAGGCTTTTTTTACGACCAAGAGATGAGGACATCCAGCCACTACCGACCGCACCGACTGCTGCACCAAACATCATCGAGCTAACAATCCACTCTTGCTGATGAGGTGTCACATTAAATTCTTTGGCAATGAAGGGTAGCGCCCCTGCAATAACCCCGATGTCTAAACCAAATAATAAACCTGCGAGTGCAGCGAGAAAGCAGACGAAAAACGTCATCATTTTATTAGACGTTCTGCGTTTTGAGTTATTTACAGGCATGAATGCCTCCGATGTTAGATTTCTTATCGTTGCGATTTTACGTAATTATGTGTCAACTATCAGTGAGCCAGATCACAGCGATGTAATCGCTTACATTTAGAGCTAATTAATTGTTATCAAATAGCTTCGTAGTGGTATCAAGCACGAGTAATTGACGTAACTATACATAAATATCGGCTATTTATAGCCTTTACCTCCGAATAAATCATATTTTTTTTACCAATTAGTGAAATAGTCGATATTTAGGCTTAAAAAAAGTCCATGTAATCGTTATCACTTGGAGAATAAATAAGGGCTATTGATTGTTTGAGCAGGGGAGAGAGTAGAGAGGCAAAAGAGACTAGGGGGATTACTCATCCCCCTAGTAGTAGCAATTATTTCAGATTAGCCGCATCACGCAGTGCTTCAGCTTTATCCGTTTTTTCCCACGGGAAGTGCTCACGGCCAAAGTGACCGTAGGCAGCTGTTTCACGGTAAATAGGATGCAGGAGATCTAACATCTGAATTAAACCGTAAGGACGCAAGTCGAAGAATTCGCGTACTAAAAGGGTTAACTGCTCGGTAGGGAGCTTTTCAGTACCGAAGGTCTCGACCATGATCGAGGTAGGTTCTGCAACGCCGATCGCATAGGAAACCTGAATCTCACAGCGATCTGCTAAGCCTGCAGCAACGATGTTCTTGGCAACATAACGAGCGGCATAAGCTGCTGAACGGTCAACTTTTGATGGATCTTTGCCCGAGAACGCGCCGCCGCCATGGCGTGCCATACCGCCGTAGGTATCGACGATAATTTTACGACCGGTTAGACCACAGTCACCCATTGGGCCACCAATCACAAAACGTCCGGTTGGGTTGATGAAATATTTGGTATTCGCTGTAAGCCACTCCGTCGGCAGTACCGGCTTGATAATGGTTTCCATTACAGCTTCTTGCAGCTCTTTCTGACCAATCTGTTCTGCATGTTGGGTAGAAAGAACGACAGCGTCGATGCCGACAATTTTATCGCCATCGTATTGGAAGGTCACTTGGCTTTTAGCGTCCGGACGTAACCACGGAAGAGTGCCATCTTTACGGACTTCTGATTGACGTTGAACTAAACGGTGAGCGTAAGTGACCGGTGCAGGCATCAACACATCAGTTTCATTTGTGGCATAACCAAACATCAGACCTTGGTCACCCGCACCTTGGTCGAGTGGGTCTTTGCGATCAACACCTTGGTTAATATCGGGAGATTGTTTACCGATAGCATTCAGTACTGCACAAGAGTTCGCATCGAAGCCCATATCGGAATGAACGTAACCAATTTCGCGAACCGTTTGGCGCGCAATTTCTTCAATATCGACCCAAGCTGAGGTCGTAATTTCCCCACCGACTAGAACCATACCTGTTTTGACATAAGTCTCACAGGCCACACGGGCTTTGGGATCTTGCTCGAGGATCGCATCTAGAACGGCATCAGAGATTTGATCGGCGATTTTATCGGGATGCCCTTCAGAGACGGATTCTGAGGTGAAAAGATGTTTAGCCATTATATAGTTACCTTGCTTAAGGGATTTAATTCGTGTGCACTGATAATGAGTGCGACCTCAACATCGTCGTCTTGTTGTACGACGACCTTAGATGATGAATTGGGAGGAAAACATATCGGATGGTTTTCCATCTGGACGTCTATTCTAGGGTAGGATGAGTAAATAATTCCAGCGATTTTTCTGAATTAGCGCATCGTTAGCCACACAGACACCGCTACAAGCCTAGACCCAAGACAAACATTTTGCATTTTTACCCCCTTAGGGGTATAAATCGCCAACCGCCTTACCACCCATACTTAATACGTTTCATTCTGAGACGATAGAAACTAAAATTAGTTATAACAGTCGTTTAGCGTTGCTTTCAACCTGACCGAATGCTGAATACTTAACCCGACGACATACCTTTTTAGTTATCGGCCATCGTGAGCGTTATCAGTACTGAAATTGCTATAACAAGTATTATTTTTTTTCGCTAGGCTCTCGGTTATTCGATACGAACCTAGCGAAAGCAGTAGACCTATTGACGAGTATTTGCAGTGCTTGGCGGGTTGCGCTAGGGTAAATACTTACTTGTTTTTTTATCTAAGATAGAGGCATGAGATGACCGACGTCATTAAGCATATTCGAGGTTCATCCGCTGGCGAACATGGTGAGTTACGTTCCATGCAAGAGGTTGCAGTGAACGATCAAGAAGCGAGCCGTATGTTGCGCACCTACAATATTGCATGGTGGGGAAATAATTATTATGACGTCAATGAATTAGGTCATATCAGTGTCTGTCCAAATCCAGACATCCCTACTGCCCGTGTCGATCTAGCTAAACTGGTAAAGGAACGCGAAGCCCAAGGCCAGCGTCTGCCCGCACTTTTTTGCTTCCCACAGATCCTGCAGCATCGCTTGCGCTCTATTAATGCGGCGTTTAAACGTGCGCGTGAATCGTTCGGTTATCGCGGTGATTACTTCCTGGTCTATCCGATCAAGGTCAACCAACATAAACGCGTCATTGAATCACTGATTAACTCCGGAGAACCTTTGGGGCTGGAGGCCGGCTCTAAGGCTGAACTGATGGCGGTTTTAGCCCATGCTGGCCAAACCCGTTCGGTGATTGTCTGTAATGGTTATAAAGACCGAGAATATATCCGCTTAGCACTTATCGGCGAGAAACTGGGGCACAAAGTTTATTTGGTTATCGAAAAGATGACCGAAATCCGTTTAGTACTCGAAGAAGCAGAGCGTCTGAATGTGGTGCCACGTTTAGGGATCCGCGCCCGCTTAGCCTCCCAAGGCTCCGGTAAATGGCAGTCGAGTGGTGGTGAAAAATCGAAATTTGGACTGTCCGCCTCACAAGTCTTGGAGCTGGTC
Organism: Anthoptus insignis; assembly: GCA_022318365.1. Classification (NCBI taxonomy): domain Eukaryota; kingdom Metazoa; phylum Arthropoda; class Insecta; order Lepidoptera; family Hesperiidae; genus Anthoptus; species Anthoptus insignis. Next base: position 13,717 of record DWRH01000046.1, read on the forward strand.
GACATTATGCGCCAGGCCGGGCGCTTGGAAAGCTTACAGTTACTCCATTTCCACCTTGGCTCGCAAATGGCTAACATCCGCGACATCTACACGGGTGTACGTGAGTCGGCACGTTTCTATGTGGAACTGGCTCGATTAGGTGTGCAGATCAAATGTTTTGATGTCGGTGGCGGTTTAGGCGTCGATTATGAGGGAACTCGCTCGCAATCTGACTGTTCAGTGAATTACGGCCTAAATGAATATGCGAATAATGTCATTTATGCCATCGGCGAAGCCTGTGAAGAGCATGGTTTAGAGCACCCAACCGTTATCACTGAATCGGGACGCGCGGTAACCGCTCATCATACTGTATTAGTGTCGAACATCATTGGGGTTGAGCGCAACAGCTTTACTCCGCCAAATCCGCCGGAAGATAACGCGCCACGTCCTTTATTGAGTATGTGGAAAACCTGGCAGGAGATGCACGAAACGAAGGGGCACCGTTCCTTGCGCGAATGGCTTCACGATAGCCAAGTCGACCTGTCAGATATCCATACGGGTTACTCGTCGGGAATGTACACCCTGACACAACGCGCGTGGGCGGAACAACTCTATTTAAATATCTGTCATTATACTCAACAGCACTTGGACCCAAGTAACCGCGCTCACCGGCCAGTGATCGACGAGCTACAAGAGCGTATGGCAGATAAAATTTATGTTAACTTCTCGCTCTTTCAGTCAATGCCCGACGCATGGGGGATCGACCAACTCTTCCCCGTTCTGCCTCTAGAAGGGCTGAACAAGCAACCTGAGCGTCGGGCAGTATTGCTCGATATCACCTGTGACTCAGATGGGACCATTGACCACTATATCGATGGTGACGGTATCGCGACCACGATGCCGATGCCGGAATACGATCCAGAAAATCCTCCGATGCTCGGCTTCTTTATGGTCGGCGCTTATCAAGAAATTTTGGGGAATATGCATAACCTCTTCGGTGATACAGAAGCGGTTAACGTATACGTTAACGAAAACGGTGAAGTCGACGTTGAATTATCCGATGAAGGGGATACCGTCGCAGATATGTTGGAATATGTTCAGCTCAATCCACAAGAGTTACTGAACCTGTTCTATCAGCAAGTCAAAACGAGCGATATTGCCGAAGAGCTTAGAGATCAATTCTTATCAGAGTTCGAGAGTGGCCTATATGGCTACACTTATCTGGAAGATGAATAAACATACCGTTAGGCGCTGAACGATCGGCGCCCTCGTTAAGGAAAAGAATATATTATGTACAATACCTTAGGTAACGAATACGACAACTCATTGGTGTCTAACGCCTTTGGTTTTCTGCGCCTGCCACTCAATTTCCAGCCTTATGAGAGTGACGCGGAATGGGTCATCACCGGTGTGCCTTTTGATGCAGCGACCTCAGGTCGACCGGGTAGCCGCTTAGGGCCCAATGCGATTCGTCAGGTCTCCACCCATTTAGCTTGGGAAGGTTGTCGTTGGCCTTGGAAATTCGATCTCCGTCAACAACTAAAAATCGTCGATGGTGGAGACTTGGTTTACGCCTTCGGTGATTCTGCCGATATGGCGACAAAGTTACAGGCACATGCCGAGAAACTCCTCGCCAATGGTAAGCGTATGTTGACCTTCGGCGGTGACCATTATATCTCCTTACCATTGCTGCGCGCTCACGCGAAACATTTCGGTAAAATGGCCTTAGTCCATTTCGATGCGCACACGGATACCTATTCGAATGGCCCGACCTTCGACCATGGCACGATGTTTTACACCGCGCCGCAAGAAGGCCTGATCGATCCCGAGCACTCAGTGCAGATTGGTATTCGTACTGAGTACGATCCATCGCTAGGTTTCAATGTTCTGGATGCAGCATGGGTTAACGACACTGCGGTCGAGGAGATCTTGGCTAAAATTCGTCAAACTGTCGGCGACTTACCGGTCTACCTGACCTTCGACATAGATTGTCTTGATCCCGCTCATGCACCGGGCACCGGTACGCCTGTGGTAGGGGGATTAACCAGTGATAAAGCGACGAAATTACTCCGTGGTTTACAAGGCTTGAACATTGTCGGAATGGACTTAGTTGAAGTTGCGCCGGGCTATGACCACGCGGATATTACGGCGCTTGCCGCCGCAACTGTCGCGCTAGATATGCTACACGTTCAGGCTGCGAACAAGCAGGCTCAAGGCTAATCATTTTTCTACATAATTTATAGGAGCGAAAGATGGGATTACTCGATAGCATTGTCGGATCATTAACGGGTGGAGAAGGGCAACAAAACTCCCTCAGTCAACTTCAAGCAGTCTGGTCTTGGGTACAAGAACAGGGCGGTATAGAAGTACTGATCCAAAAATTCCAGCAAGGTGGCTTAGGGGAAATCCTCTCTTCATGGTTGAGCAATGGCAGTAATCAATCGGTTAGCCATAGCGATATTCAATCCGCTTTTAGCCAGCAAGATTTGCAGTCACTGGCAGATAAACTGGGCACCGATGTCCAAGGTGCCTCAGGGACATTATCCGAAATTCTACCGCAACTGGTTGATAAAATTTCGCCGCAGGGCGAAGTCCATCCTGAAGCCAGCGGGAATACGCAAAATGATTTGGGTTCATTAGTGGATTCAATCTTCAAGCGTTAAATTGTGCGGTTCGAATGTACTTTCGTTCGATACATCATGTACATTGAAACAACTAAGTTTCCAATTTGTGTTGAAAGTGTTTAAAAATCAACATGACTATATCATCCGATCTGGAGTGAAAGATGCCTTCTGAAAAAAAACTTGCTAATGCTATTCGTGCACTCAGTATGGATGCGGTCCAGCGCGCTAAATCTGGCCACCCTGGTGCACCGATGGGTATGGCAGATATCGCTGAAGTATTATGGCGTGAATTCTTAAACCATAACCCGAGTAACCCGTCATGGGCCGATCGTGACCGTTTCGTTTTATCTAACGGCCACGGCTCGATGCTGATTTACAGCTTGCTGCATCTCAGCGGCTACGATTTACCGATCGAAGAGTTAAAGAACTTCCGTCAATTGCACTCTAAAACCCCCGGTCACCCAGAATACGGCTATACCGTAGGCGTTGAAACAACCACAGGTCCATTAGGTCAAGGTATTGCGAATGCCGTGGGTTTTGCGATTGCAGAACGCACGCTGGCCGCGCAATTTAACCGTCCTGGTCATGATATTGTTAACCACTACACCTACGCCTTCATGGGTGACGGCTGTATGATGGAAGGGATCTCGCATGAAGCCTGTTCACTAGCAGGAACCCTGCAACTGGGTAAATTGATCGCTTTTTATGATGACAACGGTATTTCTATCGATGGTCATACTGATGGTTGGTTTAGCGATGACACCGGTTTACGCTTTGAAGCTTACGGCTGGCACGTTATCCGTGGAGTTGATGGCCACAATAGTGAATCAATCCGCCGTGCAATCGAAGAAGCGCGTGCTTCCGAGCGTCCTACACTTATCATGTGTAAAACCGTTATCGGATTCGGTTCCCCTAACAAAGCGGGCACCCACGATTCACACGGTGCACCATTAGGTGACGACGAAATCACCCTGACGCGTAAACAGTTAGAGTGGGATTCAGCGCCGTTCGAAATCCCTGCAGATGTCTATGCTGCGTGGGATGCGAAGGAAGCCGGTACGAAGAAAGAGCAGGTATGGAACGAGAAATTCGAAGCCTATGCCAAAGCTTTCCCTGAGTTAGCTGCAGAATTTAAACGCCGTACGGCGAATCAACTTCCTGCAAACTGGGCAGCTGAATCACAAAAATTCATCGAAGACCTTCAAGCTAACCCACAAAAAATTGCTAGCCGTAAAGCTTCGCAAAACGCGATCGAAGCCTATGGTAAACTGCTACCAGAGTACCTGGGTGGGTCTGCTGACTTGGCACCAAGTAACCTCACCATGTGGTCAGGTTCTAAGTCTATCAAAGACGATGCAGCGGGTAACTACATCCACTACGGTGTACGTGAATTCGGTATGACGGCGATTGCGAACGGTATCTCGCTGCACTCAGGATTCATCCCATATACTGCAACCTTCCTGATGTTTGTCGAATACGCACGTAATGCTGCCCGTATGGCTGCGTTAATGAAACTGCGTCAAATCCTAGTTTATACCCATGACTCCATCGGTTTAGGCGAAGATGGTCCAACACACCAACCTGTTGAGCAGGTTGCAAGCTTACGTACTACGCCAAACATGAGCGTATGGCGTCCAGCGGACCAAGTTGAAACGGCAGTCGCGTGGAAAGAAGCGATCGAGCGTCAAGATGGCCCTTCAGCGCTGATCCTATCTCGTCAAAACCTTGCGCAACAACCGCGTACTGCTGAGCAACTGGCAGCAATCAGCAAAGGGGGTTACGTCCTAAAAGATAGCGAAGGCCAGCCAGAGCTAATCTTTATCGCCACCGGTTCTGAAGTTCAATTAGCGGTTGACGCAGCGGATAAATTGACTGCAGAAGGGCGTAAAGTTCGCGTCGTTTCCATGCCTTCTACCGATCACTTCGATAAGCAAGATGCGGCTTACCGTGAGTCAGTACTTCCAACAGCCGTAACCGCTCGTGTTGCCGTCGAAGCAGGTATTGCTGACTACTGGTACAAATATGTCGGCTTACGAGGTGCTATCGTAGGAATGACTACCTTCGGCGAGTCTGCACCTGCGGAGCAACTGTTTGAAGAGTTCGGCTTTACAGTAGATAACGTCGTAGCGAAAGCGAAAGCGATTCTGTAATCCCCGTCTCAATAGAATAAAGCATGGCCTAGGCCATGCTTTTTTTTTAGCTACCCTGCACGGAAGCGATTATGTGATTAGCAAGCTAATTAAAGAGAGCAGTTAATCAATGGCCTATCGCTAAATAATGTGATCTTGATCGTAGTTTAGAGACGACTGTTGATCTCCGTCATTCCTCAAGCTGTTGAGTTGATTTATTCTCAAGCCCACATAACTCGCTCGGCTTAAAATTGGGTATCTAAATTTATCAAATCGTTGTAGCCTCGAAAGATAATCTTAGTAGCAGGGCGACAAGTCCTACGTTCAGCAAGGTGATAGATAAGTAATGAGCCTTAGAATTGCGATTAATGGTTTTGGTAGGATAGGTCGGGCTGTTGTACGAGCACTGTATGAGACCGGTCGTCACCTAGAGGTTACTGTCGTCGCGATAAATGAAGTCGCCGAAAGCCGTGGCATGGCACATCTTTTAAAATATGACACCACTCATGGCCAGTTCGCGTGGGAGGTTAAATTAGAGGGTGAGCAACTCTTTATTGGTAGAGATGCCATTACACTCCTACACCATGCATCGATTGCTGAATTGCCGTGGCGGGATTTGGATATTGATGTGGTGTTAGACTGTACGGGCATTTATGGTAGCCGGGCTGATGGTGAAGCTCATCATCGTGCTGGCGCGCGAAAAGTCCTCTTTGCTCACCCAGGTGAACCCGATTTAGACGCAACCATTGTATACGGTGTCAATCATGGCTCTCTTCTCCCTGAACACCAGTTCGTCTCCAACGCCTCGTGTACCACTAACTGTATTATCCCAGTGATTAAACTTCTGGATGACGCCTTTGGCATTGAGTCTGGAACGGTCACCACTATCCACTCGGCGATGCATGATCAACAAGTGTTAGATGCTTATCATCCTGATCTGCGCAGAACTCGTGCGGCAAGTCAGTCGATAATCCCGGTCGATACTCGGCTCTCGGCGGGGATCACCCGGATATTTCCAAAGTTTCTCGATCGCTTTGAAGCGATTGCGGTACGTGTACCAACAATCAATGTTACGGCAATTGATCTTAGCGTAACCCTGGAACAAAAAGTGACGGCACAGCAAGTCAACAATCTCTTACAGGAAGCTGCCAATGGCTGCTTTCATGGTATAGTCGACTACACCGAGCTACCACTGGTTTCAGCGGACTTCAACCATGATCCCCACAGTGCCATTGTGGACGGTTCGCAAACGCGAGTCAGTGGAGGACACTTGGTAAAAACATTAGTATGGTGTGATAACGAATGGGGCTTCGCAAATCGAATGATCGACACCTGTTTAGCGATGTCTGACAACACTTTCAAACCTGTCGCATAAGCGGCGGGATAAACTTAAAGAATCAATAAGAGGATTCACCATGTCTGTAATCAAAATGACCGATCTGGATCTTGCTGGAAAACGTGTTCTGATTCGTGCTGATCTTAATGTGCCAGTCAAGGATGGGAAAGTGACGTCAGATGCGCGTATCCGTGCATCCCTACCGACCATCGAACAAGCCCTGAAGCAAGGCGCGAAAGTGATGGTGACCTCGCACCTAGGTCGTCCAACAGAAGGCGAATATAACGAAGAATTCTCTCTGCTACCTGTTGTCAACTACCTAAAAGATAAGCTTACCGGAACGGATGTCAGCCTTGCGAAAGACTACCTTGATGGGGTAAATATTGATGCAGGACAGCTGGTGGTACTGGAAAACGTTCGCTTTAACAAAGGCGAAAAGAAAGATGAAGAAAGCCTCGCGAAAAAGTATGCAGCACTCTGTGACGTCTTCGTTATGGATGCTTTCGGTACCGCTCACCGTGCCCAAGCTTCGACTCATGGCGTCGGTAAATTTGCGCCTATCGCCTGTGCAGGTCCGCTATTGTCAGCAGAACTTGAAGCGCTAGGTAAAGCGATGAGTAATCCAGCTCGCCCTATGGTTGCAGTAGTCGGCGGCTCTAAAGTCTCCACTAAATTCGATGTGCTGCAATCTTTAGTCGGCATTGCGGACACCGTCATCGTGGGAGGTGGGATTGCCAACACCTTCGTCGCTATCGAGAATAATGTAGGTAAGTCACTTTACGAGCCAGATTTCGTTGAAGCAGCGAAAAAACTGCGTGATGAGCACGGTATTCCTGTTCCAGTCGACTCTCGTGTCGGGACTGAGTTCTCCGAAACTGCACCAGCAACCGTGAAGAAAGTTAACGAAATCCAAGATAACGAAGAAATTATGGATTTCGGTGATGAAACTGCGGCGCAAATGGCCAAAATCTTAAAAGATGCCAAAACCATCCTGTGGAACGGTCCAGTGGGCGTATTCGAGTTTCCTAACTTCCGTAAAGGGACTGAAATCGTGGCTAACGCTATCGCTGAAAGCGATGCGTTCTCCGTTGCGGGTGGCGGCGATACACTTGCGGCAATCGATCTCTTTGGTATTGAAGATAAAATTTCATACATCTCCACGGGTGGCGGTGCTTTCCTTGAATTTGTGGAAGGCAAAAAGCTCCCAGCTGTAGCAATGTTAGAAGAGCGTGCGAAACAATAATAAATTCTGAGGAGGGCGAGCCCTCCTCTATTTTCTACCGCTGAAAAAGTGATCTCAGCTTACGACCAACGAAACAGGACAACACTTATGTCTAAAATTTTTGATTTCGTAAAACCGGGTGTCGTTACGGGCGAAGACGTACAAAAAGTTTTCCAAGTAGCTAAAGAGAATAAATTCGCCCTACCGGCAGTTAACTGCATCGGTACTGATTCAATCAATGCGGTATTAGAAGCTGCGGCAAAAGCTAAAGCACCAGTGATTGTTCAGTTTTCTAACGGCGGCGCAGCCTTCCTTGCAGGGAAAGGCTTTACTTCCGATAAGCCACAAGCGGCGGCCATTCTTGGTGCGATCACTGGCGCTCAACACGTTCACCTGATGGCTGAACAATACGGTGTACCCGTTATCCTTCATACCGACCACTGCGCGAAAAAACTTCTGCCGTGGATCGATGGATTACTTGATGCCGGTGAAGCTCACTTTAAAAATACCGGTAAGCCACTCTTCTCCTCGCATATGATCGACCTCTCTGAAGAGTCACTCGAAGAAAATATTGAAATCAGCGGTCAATATCTTGCGCGTATGGCGAAGATGGGGATGACGCTTGAGATTGAGCTAGGCTGTACCGGTGGCGAAGAAGACGGTGTCGACAATTCACACCTCGATAACTCGGCGCTCTATACTCAGCCTGAAGACGTTGACTACGCTTACCAAAAACTGAGCGCGATCAGCCCTAACTTCACCATCGCGGCATCGTTCGGTAACGTGCATGGTGTCTACAAGCCAGGTAACGTACAACTTACGCCAAAAATCCTGAGAAATTCCCAAGACTACGTTAGCGAGCAGCATAACCTTCCGCATAACAGCCTTAACTTTGTCTTCCACGGCGGATCCGGTTCTTCAGCGGAAGAGATCAAAGAGTCCATTGAGTACGGTGTAATCAAAATGAACATCGATACCGATACGCAATGGGCTAACTGGGACGGTATCCTGCAATTCTATAAAAAGAACGAAGGTTATTTGCAAAGCCAACTCGGTAACCCAGAGGGTGACGATAAGCCAAACAAAAAATATTACGATCCACGTGTTTGGTTACGTGCGGCACAAAGTTCAATGGTTGTTCGCTTAGAACAAGCTTTCCGCGAACTGAATGCGATTGACCGTCTGTAACCCCTTCGAAAATAAACGCCGGCCTAGCTGGCGTTTTTTCTTTTAAGCAGTAAGTTTCTTGAAGTTGTCTGGTAAGGTTGGCAATTCCCACGTTTTTAGTTACCCTTTTTGGTGAGGTATCTTTCAAAGATGTTTTACTGCTATTTATTGGGAACTAACGACAGGAAGCTTTAATGCAAGATCTTAACGTAGTAAACGGCCTACACAACGCCGGGACTTGGATTGAAAAAAACCAGTCACTTTTATTAAGCTATGTAGTGAATATCGCCGCGGCACTGGTTATTCTGTTTATCGGGTTTACCGTTGCGAAAATCGTTTCAAGAACCATCAATAAACTCTTAATCTCACGCCATATTGATCAAACCGTCGCCGACTTTATCTCGATGATTGTTCGCTATGCGGTTATCGCTTTCACCCTTATTGCCGCAGTCAGTCGAGTGGGCGTACAGACCGCCTCCTTCATCGCGGTATTAGGTGCAATCGGTGTAACCGTCGGTTTAGCCTTACAGAACTCACTCTCAAACTTTGCTGCTGGCGTGCTATTAGTCACCTTCAGACCGATCAGAGTTGGCGAGTTCGTCGATGTGGGTGGCTGTTCTGGTACCGTCTTAAACGTACAAATCTTTCAAACTACGCTAAAAACTTCTGATGGTAAGATTGCCGTTGTGCCAAATGGTTCGATCTTCACCGGCAAAATCATTAACTATTCGCGCGAACCTGAGCGCCGTAATGAGTTTATCATTGGCGTGGCATACGATGCTGATATCGATCTGACAATGAAAGTGCTGCGTGACGTGGTCGAAGCAGATAAGCGTGTCATCAAAGAGAAGGGCGTCGTGGTCGCACTGAACGAAATGGCCCCCTCGTCACTTAACTTTATCGTTCGTTGCTGGAGCAAGAGCGACGATCTACAACAAGTTTACTGGGACCTTATGGCCGACTTTAAACGTGCGTTAGATAAACACCAAATTGGGATCCCATTCCCGCAAATGGATGTTCACCTCGTACGGAGTAGCGACAGCTAATCCCTCACTTCCACAGTCAGTCTAACTGGCTGTGGAGTATTCATTTTACTTATCGCCCCCCGTTTTTTTTAATTTCCCTTCATCCACCGCTTTATCGCACACTTGGCCCTCATCGACTTTAGGGGCTTGAAATGACTGTTTTTATACAAGGTTTTGCAATGGGGGCTGCGCTGATCCTGCCTATCGGCCCACAAAATACTATCGTATTACGCCAAGGCATGTTGCGCCGCTATGCTTTCTTAGCCGCATCATTCTGTGTGATCAGCGATATGCTACTCATCACAACGGGGGTACTGGGCGGGGCTGCTTTCCTACAACAGTATCCAGGGCTAATGTTAGCAATGACATGGGTAGGGGTGCTGTTTTTACTTTGGTACAGCTATGGAACCCTTAAAACGATTCGCCGGCCTATCACTCGGCAGGGAGAAGGTACTGCAGCGGGTTCCCTGGGCCAACTACTCTTGACCCTCACTGCCGTTACTTGGCTTAACCCACATGTCTATCTCGATACGATAGTCCTACTCGGCAGTCTAGGCAGCCAAATAGCTGCCGAGCTGCGGCTAACCTTTGCCGCGGGCGCTATCTTAGCCTCAATTGTCTGGTTTTATTTGCTCTCGTCGGTGTCAACGTTGCTGTCGGCGAAACTTATGCAGCCTCGTGTTCAACAGCTGATCTCACTAACTGTGGCGATCATATTATTAACACTCGCCTTTAGACTGGCTAGAGAAGGCGTGATAATGTGGCAAAACTTTTGATAAGGGAGTGTAACGATGAAAAAACAACTTACCGCTGTGGCATTGCTCGGCGTGAGTATTGGGTTAATGACCTCAGTGTCTGCCGAAACCACGCCTAATGCCCCGCATCTTAGCACTTCAGGTCAAGGAACAGTGCAGGCGCAACCCGATATGGCGACCATCGTTATTGAAGTCAATGCTGCAAATGCACAGGCCTCGCAAGCAAAAAAACAGGTCGATAGCCGTGTAGCGAAATACTTTGATTTTTTACATCAACAAGGCGTGACGGATAAAGATATCAATGCTGCGAATGTGACGACCCACGCTGAATATGACTACTCACAGCGTGGTAAGCCTAAATTAACGGGTTATCAGGCTTCCCGCACGGTCAATGTAACCCTACATCAACTCGCTAAGTTGAATACACTGTTGGATGGTGCGCTGGCGGCCGGACTCAATGATATCCGCTCGGTATCAATGGGCGTGGATCATCCCGAACAGTATCAGCAACAGGCTCGGCAAGCGGCAGTTAACGATGCCATAACTAAGGCCAAAGGGTTAGCTGCCGGTTTTAATGCCTCATTAGGCTCGGTATGGAGTGTCAATTATCAAACCCAACGCGACGTGACGATGCCGATGGTGAGAATGATGAGCGCTAAAGCTTCGGCCGCTGAGACCACCTCAGATCAAACTTACCAACAGCAAAAACTCGATTTTACCGATAACGTCGAAGTGGTCTTTACCCTTAATCCTCGATCGCTTGGCGCAGAACCTGACGGCCATAGTCAACCAAAGAATCCGTAACACGTCCCATTACTCGGCTTTCTGGCGCAAATCTGTGCCAGTAAAGCATGCGACGTTGATATAAGCCTGGGGTGAGGTCGATCAACGATCCTTCTGCTAATTCAGCTTCAATCTGCAGGTGTGGGATCATACAACAGACCGAGCCTTGTTTGGCTAACTGTACAAAGGCTTCAGAAGAGTTGACGATATGGCAGGGCAAGCTACCAGGGGGCAAATCGAAATTCTCTTGTAAAAAGGCTTGATGCATGTCGTCCAAATGGTCAAACGAAACGGCCGGGGCTTTAAGCAGGGTTTGGCGGTTGACGCCCTGTGGGAAGTAGCGCTTAGCGAAATCTGGCGAAGAGACGAACAGATAATCTAAGGCTCCCAAGGTATCCACATGGCAGCTGGGTAAGGCGCGAGGCTGTATACTAACGGCCCCAACGACCTCGCCACGACGCAGACGCTCAAGTGTGCGGCTCTCATCTTCAACTTGTAAATTAAGGCGCACCGGCAAATCAGCTAGAACGTCGCGTAATGCAGGTAATAACCACGTTGCGAGGCTATCAGCATTCACTGCAATGGAAAGCAGAAGGGGGGTTGTCCCGCCTTTCTCATCGGTAAGCCACTGTTCTTCTAAAAGTTCAACCTGATGAAGTAGCGCCAGCAGTTTTTGCCCCTGCTCGGTGGGACGAGGGGGAACCGTACGCACCAGTAAAGGTTGACCAAACTGCGTTTCTAACTGTTTGACACGTTGTGATACTGCCGATTGAGTAATACAGAGCTTCTGTGCTGCCCGTTCGAATCCGCGTTCACGAATAACAGTATCAAGGGCTTGTAGATTGCGGTAATCGGGTCTTTTAATCATGTTTTCTCAGTCCCTGACTGAAAGAAAAAATCGTTTAGTTTTGAGATCGGATGCGTAAAACTACACTCCAATCAATGAAAAATCACTATTTTAGATAAGCTTGTTTTATACTACGGCTACCGAACACGTATAGGTTTTAACATACCATGACTCAGGACGAACTTAAAAAAGCAGTAGGCTGGGCGGCGCTCGACTATGTTCAGCCCAATACGATCGTTGGTGTAGGCACCGGTACAACGGCGGCGCATTTTATCGATGCATTAGCCACCCGTAAACATGACATTATTGGTACTGTGTCCAGTTCAGAGGCCTCGACTGAACGTTTAAAATCGTATGGTATTCCGGTTTTCGATCTTAACGAAATCGACTCACTCTCCCTCTATATCGATGGCGCAGACGAGATCAATCCTGCCTTGCAAATGATCAAAGGCGGTGGCGCAGCACTTACACGCGAAAAAATTATCGCGGCGGTTGCTGACACCTTTATTTGTATTGCAGACCAATCAAAACAGGTTACTTGCCTAGGCCACTTTCCTCTCCCCGTCGAGGTTATTCCTATGGCGCAAGCCTACGTCTCACGCGAGTTAGTGAAGCTTGGCGGCCGCCCTGAGTATCGCAAAGATATTGTTACGGATAATGGTAACATCATTCTCGATGTCTACGATTTACAGATATCCGATCCGGATAAATTAGAGGTCGCTATTAACGCGCTGCCGGGTGTGGTGACGGTTGGGCTGTTTGCTAAGCGCGGGGCAGATATCGCACTCATTGGCGATGAAAACGGCGTAAAGAAAATTATTCGTGACGGCCAAGAAAAAAGAGTCGTCCCCCACAAATAGTGATTTATATCACAAAATTTGACTGCCTCAAGTTAATACACTGAATCACCTGTCATAGACAGTGTTTTAACGTTGAATGATGCATAGGTAAACGATTGCGTAAGACGGTTCGAAATTTTTTAGGGTGTTGCTCTTAGTCCATTTTTTTCTTATGTTGGCAGTTAGCTAAGGGTATTTTACAAACATCACTTTATAGGGTCGGGTAATGGCTAAGGTTTCACTGGAAAAAGACAAGATTAAGTTCTTATTAGTTGAGGGCGTACACCAAACTGCTATCGACAATCTCAAAGCAGCAGGTTATACCAACATCGAGTTTCACAAAGCCGCGCTCAGTCCAGAGCAACTAAAAGAGTCGATTCGCGATGCTCACTTCGTTGGTCTGCGTTCTCGTACACAACTCACCGAAGAAATTTTCGCAGAAGCTGAAAAACTTATTGCAGTAGGCTGTTTCTGTATCGGCACCAACCAAGTTGACCTCGATGCTGCGGCTTCTCGAGGGATCCCTGTCTTTAACGCGCCATTCTCTAACACTCGTTCGGTAGCAGAACTTGTCATTGGTGAACTGTTACTGTTAATGCGCGGCATTCCAGAGGCTAACGCAAAAGCTCACCGTGGTATCTGGAACAAAAATGCCAAAGGCTGCTTTGAAGCACGCGGTAAGAAACTTGGTATCATCGGTTACGGTCATATAGGCATGCAATTGGGCGTGTTAGCTGAAAGCTTGGGTATGTACGTCTATTTCTACGACATCGAAAGTAAACTCCCGCTGGGCAATGCGACGCAAGTCGAATCCTTGGATAAGTTATTGGCGATGAGTGATGTGGTCAGCCTACATGTCCCAGAAACCGCGAATACTCAGGATATGATCGGCAAAGCGCAGCTTGCCGCGATGAAACCTGGTGCGCTACTAATTAACGCCTCTCGCGGGACCGTTATCGATATCCCTGCGCTCTGTGACGCCCTAGAAAGCCAGCACCTAGGTGGCGCCGCCATCGACGTTTTCCCAGTGGAGCCCGCATCTAACAGCGATCCTTTCGACTCGCCGCTATGTAAATTCGATAATGTTATTCTCACCCCTCATATCGGTGGTTCGACTCAAGAAGCACAAGAGAATATCGGGATTGAGGTAGCAGGTAAGCTGGCCAAGTACTCAGATAATGGTTCAACCCTTTCTGCAGTAAACTTTCCTGAAGTCTCGCTTCCGGCGCACAGTGCTTCGGCAAGTCGTATCCTGCACATTCACGAGAACCGCCCAGGCGTCTTGACGGCGATTAACAATATCTTTGGCGAACAAGATATTAATATCGTTGGCCAGTACCTACAAACCTCGCCTCATCTGGGTTATGTCGTGATTGATGTCGATGCTGAGCATGAAGTAGCAGATAAAGCTCTGCAGCTGATGAAGGAAATTCCAGGCACTATCCGTGCTCGACTCCTTTACTAATTACGCTGTGAAAGAGGCCGCTAGGCCTCTTTTTTCGGCCATTGCCATAATCTATTTGGCGTGATCACCGCAGGTAGAGGAATATCCCAAGCTTCAACGGGTAGCGCTTCCTGGAGTTGGCAATCATGAGCAACCCCAATTGGAAAAACCGACGTTTCTTGCCAATTGGCGAGTAGCCGATCATAAAATCCCCCCCCCATCCCTAAACGCTGGCCTGAGCTATCAAAAGCAACTAAAGGCACAACGACGACATCTAACTCAGAAAAAGCGCAGATCTCTTCGCTGTTCTCTTCCGGCTCCAACATCCCTAAGCGATGCTTGACTAAAGTAGTGTGGGGAGTAAAACGCTGGAATAACAGGGCAGTGGGGTGAGTAGGATCGATACGTGGCAGATAAACCTCTTTTCCTAAATGCCATAGGCGCGCAATCAACGGGCGAGTATTGATCTCACCGTCCATGGAAAGAAATAGCGCAATATGCTGCGACTGTTCAATCTCTGAGTAGAGGATAGCATGTTCAGCGAGCTGCTGACTGGCCTCAAACTGCTGTGATTCACTTAGCGAGCGTCTTAGGCGGCGCATATGTTGGCGTAAGGCTTGGCGCTGAAGAAGAGTCGAGTCCATTGCATAGCATCCTTGTAGGGGTACTCAAGGATAATAGGGGGATAATTTGAAGCAGTAAAGAGAAACTAAAAAGGGAGGGGGGATCTCCGAGATGCCGCTGCGAGCTGTAACCCTTGAACCCTTGGTTCAAGGTGAACATGTCGTCATACCTATTAGGCTTCTCGGACGAACCGAGCATGCACACAAGATATGAGGCGCCACGTTCTAGTAGTACTAAATATCGGCTCAGGGGACTGGCCCGCTTGCAAACATCTCAGAGAATTCGTTGTTCAGGGATAATTATAGCACAGGGTCCCTGAATTATTATTCGAATTTAGTTTCAGGGCGATCGCTTATCCGACCCTGTTCGACCAATGCCTGTTCAATAGTCTGTTGCAGTACACGAATACGTTGTTCCATATTGCTCGCATAATCACGGGTTTTACTCTTTTCTTGCGCAAGCTCGTGACAAATATTCAAGGCGGCAATGAACACTAATTGTTCAGTATTCGTAACGCGTGTTCTGTGTTTTAAATCCTGCAGGCGCTGGTCAAGATCTTCAGCCGCAGAAAGTAGAGCTTCTTTTTGTTCTGGAGGACAATTCACGCGCAGTGAACGACCAAAAATATGAATATCTACCGGTTGCGCAGACATGTTACCTTCCTGATAATTACGTTGTCCGCTCCCAAAGTCACTTGCTTTGGAAGGGCGCCACTATATCTACCTGAGGCAGAAGTTACAACCCCTTTTCTGGAATCTATGAGGGTGCTAATGGTAGCATAGACCTCACTTCACTTTCCTAAGACTATGGATAATTATGACTTCACCGAACTATAACACGCTTAACAGCGAACTCGCGACACAAGGTGTCGGTATGACCGCCGCTGAGATGCATGGTTTACTCAGCGGAATTCTTTGCGGTGGGACTAAAGATCATAGCTGGAAAGCACTGGTTCATGACCTGACGAATGAAGGTATCGCGTTCTCCGTTCAACTTAATCAATCCCTGCAAGCGGTATACGATAATACATTGCACTCGCTAGAGGAAGACGGATTCAACTTTCAACTCTATTTACCGGATGACCAAGGGGATAACGTCTTCGAGCGTGCCGATGCGCTCGCCGGTTGGGTTAACCATTTTCTACTCGGCTTAGGCGTCACCCAGCCGAAACTCGATAAAGTGAAGGGAGAAGCCGGGGAAGCGATCGACGACCTGCGTACTATCGCACAGTTAGGTTACGACGAAGATGAAGATCCGGAAGAACTTGCACAATCTTTGGAGGAAGTCATTGAATATGTCAGAGTTGCTGCTTTACTCTGTCATGAGACCTTCAATACACCTCAAACGGACACCTCAGCCGTCGCACAGGGTCCAACATTACATTGATCCTTTCACGGTAAAATGGGTTACAGGGAGCTTAGGGTATGATTTCGCAGAAAAATTACTGTCAACGCCGTCAGGCCTTGCTTAAACAGATGGTACCGGGTAGCGCGGCATTGATCTTCGCTGCGCCAGAGGTCACCAGAAGTCGAGATACCGAATATCTTTTTCGCCAAAGTAGCGATTTCTGGTACTTCACAGGCTTTAACGAACCTGAAGCGCTGCTCGTGCTGATTAAAAGCGATGAGCACCATAACCATAGCATTCTGTTTAACCGTTACCGTGATCCCCATGCCGAAGTCTGGTTTGGACGACGACTGGGTCAGGAAGCAGCGATCGAGAAACTTAACGTTGACCGAGCGCTACCTTGGGGAGAGATCGACGAGCAATTGGCTCAGATCCTTAATGGCTTAACAACGATTTATCACGCCAGTGGTGAATACGATTTTGCTGATAAAAAGGTGACTGATGCGCTGAACACGCTACGAGCAGGCGCGCGGCAAAATCTTACCGCTCCGACCACCCTGATAGACTGGCGGCCCATCGTTCATGAAATGCGTTTGATCAAAGATGATGAAGAGCTGGCGATTTTGCGCGAGGCTGGACGTATCAGCGCCTTAGCCCATCAGCGCGCGATGCAGCACTGTCAGCCTGGTATGTACGAGTATCAGTTAGAGGGCGAAATTCATCACGAATTCTCACGTCATGGGTCGCGATTCCCTTCCTACAACACCATTGTGGGTGGCGGCGATAATGCCTGTATCCTCCATTACACCGAAAACGAATCTCAGCTTAAACAGGGTGACTTAGTCCTGATTGACGCGGGCTGTGAGCTACAAGGCTACGCGGGTGACATCACCCGTACCTTTCCGGTCGGCGGCCAATTTAGCGCACCACAACGTCAACTCTACGAAATTGTCTTACAGGCGTTAACCACGGCGTTATCCCTGTTTCGTCCTGGCGTGACTATTGCCGAGGTAACGCAAGCGGTTATACGTATCAAAGTCGAGGGCTTAGTCCGCCTAGGGATTTTAGAAGGCGATGTCACGCAATTGATCGAAGAAAAAGCCTATCGTCCCTATTTTATGCATGGTCTGAGTCACTGGCTCGGTCTGGATGTCCATGATGTCGGCCATTATGGCAGCGCGGAGCGCACGCGTGTCCTTGAACCGGGTATGGTATTAACCGTCGAGCCCGGTCTCTATATTGCGCCTGATGCAAAAGTCCCGGAATGCTATCGCGGCATTGGGATCCGTATCGAAGACGATATCGTGATCACTGAAAATGGACATGAAAACTTAACGGAGCAGGTTGTTAAAGATCCTGATGCCATCGAGCAGTTAATGCAATCGGCGCAGGCACGACGTCTAGCTGAAAATAGGCCACTATGAGCGTAATTATTGTCGGAGGCGGGATGGCGGGAGCAACCCTTGCGCTGGCGCTATCCACACTATCTAAAGGTAACATTCCGGTCACTTTAATTGAGGGGAGCTCCCCGCAGGATGCGGCTCACCCTGGATTCGATAGCCGAGCGATAGCTCTAGCGGCAGGGACCTGCCAGCAACTTGCACGCATCGGTGTGTGGTCGGCACTCGAGCCTTTAGCAACGCCTATCACAGATATCCATGTTTCTGACCGAGGCCATATCGGCAAGGTCGAACTTTGTCGGCAGGATTACCATCTCCCTGCCTTAGGTAATGTGATCGAACTCCATGCTGCAGGTAAAGTGCTTTTCAAACGATTACAACAGGCTCCGGGTGTGACGCTGCGCTGTCCAGAGAAAGTGGTCCAGCTAACACGTTCGGCACAACAGGTCTCGGTGACACTGGAAAGTGGACAACAGCTTGACGCGCAAACCCTGGTTATTGCTAGCGGTAATCGTTCGGCTCTCGCAACCCAAGCCGGTTTTGTTTGGCAGCGCGATGACTATCATCAAGTTGCCATTATCGCTAATGTCAGCACCGCTATACCTCATAAGGGGCGCGCCTACGAGCGTTTCACCCAGTATGGACCTATTGCACTGTTACCGATGTCGGATAACCGTCTATCCCTCGTTTGGTGTATCTCAGCGGCTGCCAGTCAGCAGCTATTAGCGGCAGACAATCGCTTATTTTTACAACGGTTACAGGACGAATTTGGTTGGCGTTTAGGTCAATTTACACAAGTGGGTCAACGCGAATCTTACCCATTAAGCTTGTACCAAGCTGAGTCGTTAATTAAACACCGTACGGTAGTAATCGGTAACGCGGCGCAATCTCTTCATCCCATTGCCGGTCAGGGTTTTAATCTGGGCCTTAGGGATGTGATGAGTTTAGCCGAGACCCTAGCAGAGGCTTACGGCCAGCAACAAGATCTGGGCCATTTCGACGTATTAAATCGCTACCAGCAGCGAAGAACGCAAGATCGCGCTACAACTATCGCAATCACAGATGGTTTAGTACGGCTCTTTGCGAATGATAACCTGCCTCTGATCATTGGCCGTAACCTGGGGTTACTCGCAATGGAACGAGTCACCGGGTTAAAACACCACCTTGCTAGCCGCACCTTAGGCTGGGTTAAACGTTAAACTAAGAGAATATTCATGCAAAGCTACGATATTATTATTGCTGGTGGAGGAATGGTCGGCCTTGCAGTCGCATGCGGACTAAAAGAGTCAGGGCTCAGTGTAGCAGTCCTCGAAAAAGGCGCAGCCCCACGTTTTACCCCTCAGGAACCGTTATCGATACGGGTCTCAGCAATAAACCGAGCGAGCCAGCGTCTGTTGGAAAAATTGGACGTTTGGCAGGATATTCTGCAGATGCGTGCGAGCTGTTATCACGGCATGAAGGTATGGGAAAAAGATAGCTTCGGCCAAATCGCCTTCGATGAAGGAGAAGTCGGTGGCCAAGGGTTAGGCTACATTATCGAAAATACCGTGTTACACGCCGCACTTTGGCGCCAGGCAGAGAAGTTATCGCATATTACGCTTATCCCAAATGCTACGCTGGTGCAGACTGCCTTTGGCGATAACGAAACCTTTGTCAGCTTGCAAGATGGCAGCATGATGACGGCACGTTTACTGGTCGCTGCGGATGGTGCCCACTCTTCGCTAAGAGACAAAGCCGACATTCCATTGACGTTCTGGGATTATAAGCACCATGCGTTAGTCGCCAATATCCGTACTGAACAGCCCCACCAAGGCATTGCTCGGCAGGTTTTCCACGGCGATGGGATCTTAGCCTTCCTTCCTTTCGAAGATCCGCACTGCTGTTCGATCGTCTGGTCAACCGAACCACAAACGGCGAAAAAGCTCAGCCTGATGGATGAATCCTTGTTCTGTCAGGAATTAGCCGTCACCTTCGATATGCAGTTAGGCCCTTGTAGCCTTAACAGCGAACGTAAAACTTTTCCGTTGACCGCGCGTTATGCCAGACAATTTGCTAGCCATCGGCTTGCGTTAGTCGGCGACGCGGCACACACCATTCACCCCTTAGCAGGCCAGGGCGTGAATTTAGGCTTTATGGATGCAGCAGAGCTTATTGGGCAACTTATCCGCCTACAGCAAGAGGGTAAAGATATCGGACAGCATCTCTATCTACGCCGTTACGAGCGCCTAAGAAAACTGAGCGCGGCAAAAATGTTGGCGAGTATGCAAAGCTTCCAGGATCTCTTTGCCGGACAACATCCACTGAAGAAAATGGTTCGTGATATTGGCCTGACTCTCGCGGACAAGCTTCCCGGTATTAAACCGCAACTGATCAAGCAAGCATTGGGCGAGCACGACTTACCCGATTGGTTACGTAAATAGAAGGCGGGAAAAGATGACGGTTTCGCTACCAACAATCGGTAAAAACACGGCACTGCTTGTGGTCGACGTGCAAAACGACTTTCTACCGCAGGGGGCCTTAGCGGTCCCCCATGGTGACCAAGTTATCCCGATCATTAATCGGATTGCGCCCCTATTCCAGCAGGTTGTTATCACGCAAGATTGGCATCCTGCTGGCCACCTCTCTTTTAGTTCTTCGCATCCGGGCACTCAAGATTATCAAATGATCGACATGCCTTATGGCCCGCAGTGTCTGTGGCCGGATCACTGTATACAGGGCAGTGCTGGGGCTGAGTTATCTGCCGATCTGCATATCCCTCATGCTAGATTAATCCTGCGTAAAGGGGGGGATCCAACACTCGACAGCTACTCTGCTTTTCTAGAAGCGGATCGCAACACCTCGACGGGACTGCTCGCTTGGTTACAGGCTCAAAAGATTAATCAGGTGGTGGTAACTGGACTTGCCACGGACTTCTGTGTCGCGTGGACCGCTATTGACGCCGCTGAAGCAGGGTTAGCTACCTGGGTAATAGAAGATGCCTGTCGAGCGATAGATCTTGACGGCTCACTGCAACGCGCCAAGGTTGCGATGGACGATGCGGGTGTGATTTTCCTCACATCTCATCAATTGCACCAAGGTTGTGAAAGCTGAATTATTCTAATTATTGAGTATCACTAGCCTTAGAAAAACTAATCCGAACAACGATAATTACAAATAAACCGACTTCCCCAGTCGAACAGTCATTATCGTTAAGCCAATAAGATGGCGGCTTTTGTCGTCATCTGCCAACCTAATTAACACTTTTCTCGTAACTTAGTTTACTTCACTCAGTACGCCCTATTTTAGTGCGTGGCAATTTCGACCCTATTTCACCTTATAGCTAAGCGATTCAATGAGTGATAACGTGCAGTGAGGATAACGTTTGCGTGTCTGAACCCTAACGCCCGATCTCGGTAAGCTAACTCGCCGCAATGCTCAGCGGCAGAAGGAGTGTTATGAGTCAACAAACCCCTCTCTTTGCAGAACATCAAGCCAGCGGCGCCCGTATGGTCGACTTCCATGGATGGCTAATGCCACTGCACTACGGCTCGCAGATCGATGAACATCACGCCGTTCGCCAAGCCGCAGGAATGTTCGATGTATCCCATATGACTATTGTCGATCTGACCGGCGCTCGCACCCGAGAATTCCTCCGTTATCTCTTAGCCAACGATGTGGCCAAGTTAACGCAACCTGGTAAGGCGCTGTATAGCGCGATGCTCAATGCCTCGGGGGGCGTGATCGATGACTTAATTGTCTATTTTATCGACGAGCAACATTTCCGCTTAGTGGTCAACTCTGCAACACGCGAAAACGATCTAGCCTGGATCTCAGAACAGGCCAAAGACTATGGTATTCAAATCGAGGAGCGACGAGACTTAGCGCTTATCGCAATCCAAGGTCCGCAAGCTATCGAAAAAACCCAATCAGTGATGAGCGCCGAACAGCGTACAGCGGTAGCAGAACTAAAACCTTTCTTCTCAGTAGAAAGTGGTGGGTGGTTTATTGCTACGACTGGCTATACCGGTGAGCGGGGCTATGAAATTGCTCTGCCCGCCGAGCAAGCGGCATCATTATGGCAAGCACTGCTCGCCGTCGGGGTTAAACCTGCTGGCTTAGGGGCGCGAGATACTCTACGCCTAGAGGCTGGCTTAAATCTCTATGGGCAGGAGATGGATGAGTCGGTGACACCGCTTGCTGCAAATATGGCGTGGACCCTGGCTTGGCAACCACAGGAACGAGAGTTTATAGGCAGAGCCGCGCTGGAACGCCAACAAGAGCAGGGCACGGAAAAACTGGTTGGCCTAGTGCTACACGAGAAAGGTGTTCTACGTAATGAATTACCGGTCACTTTTACCGATATTAATGGCAACGCTCAGCAGGGGGTTATCACCAGTGGTTCTTTCTCTCCGACATTGGGCTGCAGTATAGCCTTAGCACGGGTGCCTGTAACCATAGGGGATAAGGCTGTCGCCAAACTAAGCATTATTGCTTGGACTATGGCGATCGGATATATATATTATAGTAATAGAAATAAAGTTTTGAAATTTTAGGGTCCTCATAACAGAAACCATTCTTAATGTTTGTTGGAAACAGGAAGGCAACAATGATAAAAACAAAGGAAAAAAATTAAAAAGGGGATTGTTTAGGGAGCAACCGGTGCGACATTAAAGAGTGGAAGAGGTTGAGTTAAATTTCATCTAATCCGGCTAGGGGTCTCGGCAAATATCAGTTAAATAAATAAACATAAAAAAATATGTACATAAAATGTGTCTTTGCTAAAATATAGCCAAACCGTATGCAAAGTACTTAACGACATATTGCGACTGCCGCAAGTTCTCAGCAATCTTAAACACTAGTCGTAAATAAAAGTAAAAACTTTCCATTTAAAATAAATCAAACTCACTTATTTACTTACTTACTTTATTACTATAATTATAAACTTACTTAGAAGAAACTCTTTTTTTTAAAATCTTACGAGATTGGGGATGGAAGAGGGAATTGAATTAGATGTTACGGAATCTTACTAGAGAGAGGGGGGGGGGTCAATATTTTACAAAAAACGCCTCAAATAATTAATGGACGCCTCCTTATAATACAATGAACATTTTTCGGAATAAACATTGCATGGAATTGCATGCGGATAGAATGATTGAAGCGCGGTTTATACTCGCACTTGCTTTTATATTAATTTGAATTTAGTTCAAATACAATGAATAATAATTGGGTAAAATTGCTACATTTTAATATAAAATGCCTTGAATGGGAAAAATTGAGAAAAGGAAAAATACTAGTTCTGAACTAGTCTCTGTCTGTAGGAGTCTGTCCGTCTGCCTTTTTGATGTCCATCTAGAGTTTACATATATATATTATTATGTAGTGTAAAATTTACCTTCACCTTCGATTTTTTATATTATTTACTTTACCAATCACCATTGTACGTGGGTTTAAACAAATATCTATATAATAAAAATTTAT